>JAXRKP010000317.1:60000-75000 GCA_037039925.1 Doris montereyensis | reverse complement strand
CATAATAATGAATATGAATGGCTGAACAATGTTTATATTATTTATTTGCCTAACACCGTTCACCATTCATCGTTCGGTGAAGACTCCTGACCCAAACCTTTCTATGGCATACTGATTTCTAAATACATGTATTATATATTTAATGCTCCCAAACCGTATAGAAGGAGAGATGATTACTTTCCACACACTTTCTCTTCTGAACCGCTTTATTTAACTACAAATTTTACTTTAAACTTGAAATAAGATCCTAACCCAAGCACCAACCTTATCTCTCAACTTAACACTAAGCTTAATGCTAGCCCTTACCAAAAGTCATATTCTAAATATTATGTTAATGTTGTGACTATAATATGTGTTGCAAGTATGTGTTTTGATGAATGGTTGTCTTGGTAGTTAATCTAATCATTTGCACTTTCAGGCCTCTAGAATGCAAAGACGGAATCCATCTCTGTCTGTCTGTCTCATTTGTCTGTCTGCCTGCCTGTCTGTCTGTCTGTCTGTCAGACTCTGTTAAAGTTTTTCGAGTAAAGCCTACACCCCCCCTGGTCCAGGTAGATGGATCGAAGTTTAGTCCCATCGAAGACGGACGATATAAAGGAAGTCCCGTGTGCATATCACAACACTCTGTGCACGCACGTTTAAGTTCCAGCACTCGTGTCGGCTGTTTTCTAGAAAATGCATCCATTTTGTTTTTCTTTGTTTTCGTCATTGTCCATGTTGCATAATTCTATAGAATGTGATAGACTTTACCAAAGAATTAAATAACCATAGTCTTGTTTTCTGTTTATGCCTTTGCATTTCTCGTCGTTCCTGGTGGAGTCTAGCATTTATGTTGCATTTGTATGTATTTGTTTCCATAGCAATCCAGTCTTGTTTTTTTTTTGGAGGAGTTGTGGTTAAACCATAACATTGTGAGTTTATCATCATGATGACACTGGTTCAAAACATTGGCTGGCGTATGTGATTTTTTTCACTTCACGACTTTGTACTCGTAGACAACTCAGGTGGGTATGAATACCCAGATGTTGGTAGATAAAGATCTTGTTTGTGTGTTTGCGTGAAGCGCATAAGCGGCTACTGTACTGTAAGTTCTCCAAGGAGTTGAGAAGGATTTTGAATGAATTGGCCTGCTGGGGGATTTAATGATGTACAGCTGGTAACCCGGCACTTGTGTGGGGATGCGTGTTATAAATCTGTTTTTATCTTTGTCTTTACTACGTTTTTTAGTATTCTTCAGTATGGATCAAAATGGCTGAGGTTACATAACAATTGCTGTTGAGCCATTCGAGCATATCTGTGAAATGTGCAAAAGTACATAAGCATACTGCTGGTCAGTGAGCTTCAATAATACTATCCATTCTTTCCTTGACATCTCGCTGTGCTTTCCCGGTCAGATTTAACAACCATCACAAGTGACCCGTACTTGTTAACGAAAACTTCTCTCATTGCCTGAAACTGATATCGATTCATTGCGTCACGTGGTAATGGGTCTTTCTAGGTCATGTTGTCACCACATGTCAGACTTGCGTGTTGCCATGAGACTATACACTTAATCTGTAGTAGGATTGTGTATTTCATTCATTTCTTGGAGAGTAAAGGTAAAAGAAGTTGGAGAGGGAGGGGGTGGGATGGGGGAGAGCAGGGAGGGTAGCCATGAGATGAGTCTTTCACCCCCACATGAAACCCATTGATACCATATCTTGTTAATCTTTCGTTAAGCCATACACTCTTGCAATCTTGTTCCATATGTCTTCTTTTGAAATCTAATACACAGCGTGGCAGGAACCTTAAACAATTTTGAAAAAAAAAACCTACAGAATTTTGAAATTGACATTACAGAACGTGGCTCATATTGCAGGTTAGCTCTGTTGAAAGTCGCATGTGGAACCGAGAACAAACCTCGTGCATTCGTTATGAATTATTTCCAGGCAATTCCTTTGGGTTTTCGAGAGCATCATGATGCCAAGATTTCAATGAAGCTTGGAGTAATCCCATTGGCCAATAAAATAGAAGGCGAGGTCATGTACGCTATTAAATGGCGTCAGAGCAATGGGGGTTCCAGCTGCCAGATCCTATTTTAGGCAAAAAAAACAGCTTGCTGAATTTTGTTGTTGTTGCTGTTGAAGAATCTTCCAAACAGGCAAGCAGCGACATATCTGTATCAAAACAAGCCAGTCAATGGCAGCTGTGATATTGGCCAGACTGGTTGGATGACTTCAGGCTTGGCATGATAGAAAGTACAAACTAAATCTGAATTTAATTGAATCTAATGTCACTTCCTCCCATTGTAGATAGAAGAAATCACCACAGAATCGGTAAAAGACGGAAAACTAGGGAAATTATATAACAAAGAAGCGCTAGAGCTTTTAAGGTAAACAATAAAGGAAGAAACTTAATTGAAAGGTAAGCGATGTCGTCTGTTGGGTATGTTTACCTTTCCTGCGTTTGTAAATTAGTGTTAGCGAAAAATAGAGACAAAAGGGAAGGTGTTGATCTATCTATCTATCTATCTATCTATCTATTTATCTATCTATCTATCTATCTATCTATCTATCTATCTATCTATCTATCTATCTATCTATTTATCTATCTATCCATCTATGTAGCTATACATCCATCTATCCATCTAACCATCCATACATCCATCCATCTATCCATCTATCTATCCATCTATCTATCTATCTATCTATCTATCCATCTATCTATCTATCTATCTATCTATCTATCTATCTATCTATCTATCCTATCTATCTATCTATCTATCTGTGTTATACAGATTAATGGGTGGAAATACATAAAGACACAAACGACGCCAAACAGACAAGGGCAGACAAAGCGGTCTTCTTCAATGACGTCACCTCAGAAAGTGTTTCTTTTGATTTAACAGTTTCCAGATGTGTCTTTAGCGTCTGGCTAGTCATAAATGACTGCTGCTTTCGGCCATATCTTCACTAACATATAAAGAATGATACTGTGGGCGGACCCATGACTTTCGTAATGCATAATAACGTCATTGTCTTTATCTGATCGTGTCACAAGGGACCCGTTTTAGAGCCATTTTCCTGAATTAATTGTTTTATAATGACTTTTCATGATTTTGAGAGTCAAATGGATATATTATAGATAACATGTGATTGTATTATTCAGTTGCAATTTAACCACCCACGTTATTTGGCGATATCAATGTGAATTAAGAGGACACTGCAAGATGAAAGACATGTGAAAGACAGGAAGAAAGTAGGTCCCCTAACAGCCCACATTTTATGAAGGTATGTGATAGTATCAACGCTTGAATGGGATAACTGATTGAGTTAAACATTTATATAAAGTCAAATGTGCGATATCTAGTCTATTGACAATATATGTGTACTATACCATTACCACATTATTATATGTTCTTGAGATTCTAGCTTCACTCGTTCGCCATAATTATAAATGGTCAAAAAGAACAAGAGTCGGGAACAATCCACTCTCTTCACGTCTTTCCACGTATTTTGAACACTTAGACTTAGACTTTTGCCAAACAATTCAAGTACTGAAAATGATATTGGTTTTCCATAATCGTCTAGGTTTTGCTCTTAGTTTCGTCCTGAGATTAGTTTACAGAATGCGGTGTACAGGTAATTTATGGCATAGCATAAGGGAATGATGAAATCAACCAATCAGTGATAGCCAGGGTTTGACGCGCACACTTTTCCATTCATTTATTGGTGACAGCAGTGGGACCGGAAGGAGATTGAAGATAAGTGGCACCGGCAGAGTTGGCGGAACAAATAAGGCAGAGATCATTATCGCCATCCGGAATGTGTGTGCTTGTGGGTGTACGCGCGTGCATGCGTGTGTGTGTGTGTGTGTGTGTGTGTGTGTATATCTGTGTCTTGTATTATTATTCGAGCGTGGGTGCCTGTGGAAATGGTATTGTGTGATTTTGTGTGTATGGCTGTGTGTATCTGTGTTTTGAGTGTGCCTATATATCTTGTATAGATGCGGATGTGTGTGTGTGTGGGATGTATGAGTATTTTTGTGTGTGTGTGTGTCTATATGTGTGTTTATGTATGTGTCATACACATGTGTCTTCTATGTGTGTATGAGTGTGCATGTTTGTTTCTGTCTTGTGTGTGTATGTGATATTATGGGCACTGAAGTAAGTCAGCTGTGACTTTGTACTTGGAAGAGTTTGCTATCTGTTGTTATTCATTCATAAACAACTTAAGCAATGATCACAAGGTTTGTTTAAAAAATCGTAGCGCAATTATGGAAGCATGGAATCTCGGAGTAAGTATTCGTCTGTAGTCTATTAGGACATATTGCTTGATTTCATCTATTTAGAATTAACGGGGATGGGGGTGGAGATGGGGAGAGGTGGCATTGGTAAAGAAACAAATTTATGGGCTGGCTGGAATTGGACCTCCATACATCCCACAAGTTATTCCATATAGTCATCTATGGATTCGTCAATCGATAAATAGAATAAGAAAGAAGCCTAGTAGACAAATTGTTTTACCTGTTTATCTTAAACATTAACTTAATTACAACAAGCTTTTGAATATAATGATGAGATTACATTTTATTACATTCCCGTTTTCCATTAGGTGTAACCTTGAATTCACCCATTTCGTTTATCAAAATAAAAAAGGTTTGTTTTATTAATTTTCTCACTTTCTATTGCTAATCATATTGATAGGTTTGACAACCCTTCATTGCCCTGTTATACATAGAACAGAAAGATGAATGCAATGGACATGTTCCAGCAACATTTTTTAATATAATTGAAATCTGTATTTCAAATCATGAAGCTCATTATGAATGGCTCTTTTAAAACTGCCAATATCGTTTTTGATTTTTGATTTTAAGTTTAAAGATTATTTCAGGCTTAACTGTTCTTGAAATAAAAGAAATACCTAATTTGGAGAACAGCTTATGACACACATCTTAAATATTTCACCTTTAGTAAATGTTACATGAAAAAAAATTGAAAAAGTTTGGTCACCTAATAATCGAGTCCATGGACTACTCTGAAAACAATTGAATACAATCTTCGGAATTCGTCTGTATTTCAAAGAAGAAAGCTCAATTAAAAATAAAACAATTAAATATATCGTCCTAAGACATATGGTGATTATTTTTCTGGTCATAAGTTAATGGTACATCGTTGAACATTTTCAGCAATAACTGATTGCCGCTTGAATAAAGGGTTCCATACACAATTCCCATATTCCAACATTGGTCGAATAATAGATGTACATAATTTGATAAAAATAGTTAAATTAATGAAGGTAAAATCTCTAGATATATATTACCAATCATTCTGTTTGCTCTGATAATGCAGTCATTGATATGTATGTCAAAATTTAGATAACTATCAAAGATCACATCAACTTCTCTCTGTGATTAAGGGAATGCCAGCACATTGTATTTAGCAGTTTCTTTATATATATATATATATATATATATATATATATATATATATATATATATATATATATATATATATATATATATATATATATATATATATATATATATATATATAATGGGGTTATTCATGCCAACGCACAAAACCTTGCGTTTGGAATATGTTACAATCTAATTGCCAGACAAGAGCCACTGAAAATGTGCATATACATCATTCTGCAAAGTTTCCGTATTTTTAAATCACATATATGTCCACAAGTACATTCCAATCAACACTATTCAAATTATTTCTGCAATTTTTATAATCGCCTCTACAGTACATTTGGAAATTCTCATAGTTTTTCTTTGCGATAGAAAATTAATAACATGTATAATGTCGTGATTCCTTTTACCCAATGGGGAAAGATGTTTTATGTACTGTTTATGTAGATTTCGTCGGTACATAAAAAACCAATATCGTTATTTTGATTTACACGATGTCTGGTCGGTTTTATAACAATCTGTACACAAAAAAAAAGGCATACCTTTGAACTTCAACAAATAAAGCTTCAGGGACTTTATTACAAGGATCGATACAATTCATAGGAGGGAGGTTAATATCTGATAATGTTATTCTTGTTGTTGTTTCATTGCAAACGAAACATTTGCTACGTGTCTACCAATTTGAACTTAAGCGAATGTCTGAGATGAATGATAATATTCGCTACACAACAGATGTTTAACTATTTCCTTTTAAAAGAATCGAGTTCTTAGTTACAACCTGGTTGCTGGTCAATTTTGACATAGAACAAAATACATCTAGTTGGATATTTTCCATGCTTGGATTTGTAACTTTGTTTTAAATCATTGTTAATGTTATTATTGACATTATCCTTAGTGGGTTTTTTTGTTATTATTATCAATGTTATCAAATCATTATATCATTATTATAGTTGCTATCATTATTATTGTACTGTATTATTTGAGCGAATTCCAAATTGACACTGATCAAAATATAAAATATATTTTTTCTTATTTCTGTATTATGTTAAGAAAAAATTAAATTTGAATTCATCTCCTCTATTAATAGTATTTTGATAGTATTTAAAGAGGCGAGTGCGATCAATATCATCAGTCTGACGGACCATGTTATATACGTGGATTGGATAACCACGCTTATGGCGATAATTCACATCTGGGAGTTGGGCGAAACCTTATTCCTTAAAGACGCTTGCCATGGAAAGAGAAAGATGGAAATCCTTCATTGCTGACCCCTACGTGCCAGCTGGGGTAATGGGCAGTAAGTAAGTAAGTAAGATTAAGATATCATAACATTTCCTCATATGAATAATTCCTTAACACATGAACCGTGCTTATAGTACGCCGTTGGACGTTTTCAATGATTATCCATTGCCTTTACAAACAAGGGACTCCACTCCACATGTAATTGCCATATTCTAGAATTTACCAGACAATAGATTTCAAGAAAGATAGAAAGAGGAAAGCATTTATGTACTCAAAACTTCTAAAAACAATTCTTGAAAATGTTTTTGCCTATGCAATCTTCAATACGGTGTATCAAAACTCAGCCTATGATAAAAATAAATAAATCGATAATAATAATAATAGTAATAATAATATAAGATAATAATGTAACAATAATTATGATGATAATAATAATAACAATAATGTTATAATGAAAAAATATTAATAATAATTATAATATACTACGACTGCTACTACTACTACTACTACTACTACTACTACTACTATACTACTACTACTACTACTACTACTACTACTGCTACTACTACTACTACTACTACTACTACTACTACTACTACTACTACTACTACTACTATTACTACTACTACTACTACTACTACTACTACTACTACTACTACTACTACAACTACTACTACTACTACTGCTACTGCTGCTGCTACTGCTGCTGCTATTACTTCTACTACTACTACTACTCCTACTACTACTACTACTATTACTACTACTACTACTACTGCTACTACTACTACTGCTACTACTACTACTACTACTACTACTACTACTACTACTACGACTACTACTACTACTACTACTACTACTACTACTACTACTACTACTACTACTACTACTACTACTACTACTACTAATATTAATGATGATGATTGTAGTAATAATAATGATTCTGGTAATTATAATGATGATCGTAATAGCAAAATGAATGGATCTACATTTCATTGTCTCCGATGTCACAGCATGCAATAAGAATATTCCATAAGAGGGCATTTCCCAAGAAGTCTTTTCTGTCGTTATTTGACCAGCAAATAATGCATTTAAGTTATAAACAAAACAACCAACAACCCATACAACACATAAAACAATAAAAAAATAATTTAAAAAAAACATCGGAAATCCCAGATACCTGAACCCTACGCCTTTCTAGTGACATTTCTTTTGCTGTCTTGCCGACAGCAACGTCCTTTGTACGCCATGAGATATTGAAACACGATTGCAAGAATCAGCTTCACCCACTATCTAATTAAAGTTTCTACAGTTTCAAAAGTACAAAAACGATTATTTACCTTAAATCCCCCCCCCCCCCCTCTTCCTCGATTGTCTAAGAACGAAGTTACAATAAAAAAAACCAAAAACCAAAACCACCCTATCACCTGATCCACATCTGGTTGCTTCCCTTTAATTGCTACACCGCGCTATCCTCCTTTGCTCTTTTCAACGCAATCAGCGCCGTGTCCCAGAGTCATTTGGCGGTCAATTAATTGACATCGGTAGTACTAAGATAAGCAGTCTGGCTCTTACCTCAAATTTGCGAAGCCGCCGTTCGGGCTTACTTCCGGAATGGTTCATTTGTCGTCCCTCCGTTCCCGCACTTGGCGATTCTCATTGAGTCAGCCTGAAGAAGAAAGGCAATAATTAGCAGGTGCAACGGCAGCTGAAAGGGAAATAGCATAGGTACTGTCCTTTCACTGAAATCTAAGGATCACGTCTGGCTATCACATGATATTTGTTAGTTAGGGCTAAAGTGAAATCTAGAACAGCTGAAATGGTAAGGGTTGAAGAAATAATGATCTGTGTATTCCCTGAGGGGGGAAAGAAAAGAAAGAAAGCGCAGCTTTTCCTTGGGGTCTAAAACAACCTAAAGATGGTTTAATGACAGAACGATAGGCCAAGATGGTGCAATAAAAGGGAAAACAAACATGGTGCACTCCAAGCGTCCTGCACTCTTTAAAAATGTTTTTGTTTGTTCGCTCTTTTGTTTGTTCGTTTGTCCATTCAACTGTTTGTTTGTGTGGTCTGTTTATTCTTGTTGGCTACATGTCGTTAAGGCTGGATTTCATTTTGATCTTTTACTATGTAATGCCATACTTATCTGAAAAAAATTGTTCAGGTAAAAAACCCAAAATCAAACTAAATACTTTAATCGCAAAATTTGAGTACTGCATCAAAAACGTTAACCCTCCACTTTGCAGCCCCCATCCCGCTATCCCCTACAATACCCCAAAACAAAACAAAAAATAAATATCCCCAATTTTTTATTTAGCAAAACAAACACTTTCTACACAATACAATACCTTCACCCCTTAAAGGAAAAATAAAATTAGGAACAAAAGCAACAGCCAGAACAATATCAACCCTTGAATCTACAGATAAAAACCCACTGCAAACAAGCAAACAAACATAGAACAACAACGAATGTCTAAAAGAAACAAAAAACAGAAAAAAGAAAAACCGAAAAATCCCTCCGCCCCAATAGACACCCCAAATAGAACTATTTAACCTCCGCCATCTTAAAAAAAAACCCCAAAACGATAGATTAAATCTACCCTCCCAAAAAAAAACACCCAAACAAATTCAAAAACCCCCGACATAAAAACCCAACCCAACGACAAACAACAAAACGCCCCCCCCCCCGCCCCCTCCAAAAAAAAAAAGAAGAAAAAAACACACCAAAACAACAAAAACAAAACAAAACAAAACAACAAAAGTAAGACAGGCCACAACCCTTCAAACAAATACGTAAACAACATGAATTACAGAAAATAACAGTGACGATAACAGCAACAACAGCAACAACTACATGGGCTATGCCCTGCACAAGGTGGAGATTCCATTGCAGACGAAGTGAGTGGCAGGCGTGTGCTGAAATCGTAGTGTTGTGGAGTTTGTAATCACGACGACACCGGTGCGAAATCACGTTATTTTAGAAAATGTACTTCACTCTGCTTTCCTATATCATTATTCGACTCAGTTGTGAATGCATCCCATACTCAAGGTTGAGCGTAGGGTAATCAGTTAGGAGTAAAATCTCGATTTTTTTAGGCATACGACATAATGTGGTAGTTTGCCGTCGATTTCCACATCCTCGTTAGTTTTCGCCGAGTCCGACTAGACCTAGTTACCCATTCTGCTGCTGGGTCGACAGGAGGGTCAGAAAACAATTGTTCGGATTGGGAATCGAACTCGGGCGTCTTGGGCGGTAGTCAGTCGCTCTACCGACTGAGCTATCGACACCTCACCATAGCGTTGATATGATGTGCCAAACAGGCTGTATGCTTCCCATGTATTTGAGGATGACTTTGAATGAAATAGCCTGCTGGAGGATAAATGATGCACAGTCGGTGAGCTGGCAATTATGCGACTATAACGCAACCTATATTCATTTTTTTAAAGGAGGAAGGCTTAGCTTCGGGATAAGCTTTTGAATTTTGTCGTATCTGTTCAGGATTCTCCAAAATGAATGGGATGACAACATGGGTGGTTTTAAGCTCTTTCTTCATCTCCTATATATAGACGTCTTTGGTTTAGTCAATTTAAGATCAGAAGCAGTTCAAATAGAAAGTAGTATTGAAGCCGTTGCAAAGGGAAGAAGTCTTTGAGATAACGAGTTTGAGATATGGATCATATATCATAGATATGTGTTAAAGAAGTTAAGATAATTATCCAATCTTCAAGTGTGCAATAGTGAGCCGCGAAGCCACTTGCTAGAGCACCAAAACCTCTGCACAAGTGTGTGCACGCGTATGTAGTGATTTGCGCTTTTTTCATGGGACTATCAGGATCTATACAATTTTTAAAAAAAGAAGAAAAAAAGATAAAACTAACTGCGTTGGATCTATTGACGTACATCGTCGACAAAGTTGGAATGCCATTCAACGGGATATCAGGCATAAATAAACGTTGTTGTTTTATGAACTGCCTTAAAACACCTCTCTCTAAGGTCATAAACATACATTCTTAAAAGGATCATTACTGGCAATGATTTTACACAGCCTCACCACGTAACTACATCTTTATACATTGTATAATATGTAATTCTGAATTGGTCATTCACTGTGTGTCAAAGGCTATGTTGCCAGGTCACCAGAAGTAACCATGCTTTACATGGTGGTTGTAAATGGTCTTAAGATCTTCTACATTTGAGGATTTTGTTCTACCGATGGTGACATTTAATGAAGGAAAAATTCCTTGCTTCCCAACCTGTGAGAAGAATGTCGATTCACCTAAGCCACCATTTTCAACAAGATTTATTGTTAAACCGTTGGAATAGTATCGTTTGCCTAATATACTGATCTGAATGGTATCGTTGTTGCTGAGTGAAAACCTTATTATGATTATCGGTCAACTGTACAAAACAATGGGAAATGTCGGAGAGAAGTAAAAAAGCGAATCCAGGCGGGATTGAATGGATCGAGGAAAGTGTCAGGAGTGATAATGTGATAAGAAGATATCTGCAAAAAGGAAAGGGAAGGTGTATAAAACAGTATTTTGTCCAGCAATCATGTATGGCATGGAAACCGTTGTCTTGACAAAAAGATAAGAAGATGAGTTAGAGGGGACTGAGATGAAAATGTTGTGATTCTCATTGGACGTGTCAAGGTTATATAAGATTTGGAATGAACACACACAAGGGGAAACCCAAGTAGGTAGGCTAGGAGGCAAAGTCAGGGAAAGCAGACTGATGTGGTACGGACATGTAAAGAGAAGAGATAAGGAGTATATTAGACAGAAGATGTTGCGGATGGACATACTGGGCAGGAGGAAGAGAAGAAGACCAAAACGAAGATATATGGATATGAAGGAGGAAGACATGAAGATTGTTGGTACAAGAGATGGGGACGAACATGATAGGACAAAGTGGAGAAGGATAATCTGCTGAAGCGACTCCTAATGGGAAAAACCGAAAGAGACACAGAAAAAGAAGATCACCCAGAGCAAGATTATATACTTAAGAGCAAAAGAAAATATGCTTTTTTAAAGATGAAATGCTGAAAAAGAACAATCTAGTCTTTTTAGAAACAACGAAAGTTCTATTTATGGCTATTCGCTCATTATCGGCTCTCTCTGATATAAAGATTTATCACCATGGTAATCTTTCCCTCACGACTTGCAGTCTCTGAAAAGGACTAAAAAATGTGGCTTTTGATTTTGAGGTATGGGCCTTCTAAGAGTAACTGCAGCTTTATTAATATAGTCATTGCACCAATAAGTATATTTTGAAATTCCCTTTTAGATGGTATATTGGTATGTAGTGTCGTCTTGGTAATGAAAACACCGTTTCCTTAACAAATAAGTATAATTACTTTTGCTCTTGAATATATTAAGGTCATTGTTTGTCGATTTCAATAAGGATTAGTAATAACTTTACATTAATCCCCTTGACATGCCATGCATTACCACTTCACCACCGGGGGCAAAGGGTAATTCGTTGTTTAATCTCGTACCTCCCTACTAAGAGCTTTATCGGAGAACGCAACTCTATGCCTTCGGTGACGGGTTGTCCTTGTATTCTATTAGTCGTTTACTCTTGTACGCTTGTTGAACTTTAGATTCACGAATTTCTGTCCTTTTATATTGTACACAACTAATGATAAACCTATTGCTAATTATGCATTTTGTTTGAAATTGTATGTGGAAAGTGTATTATAAATACCCTTTACTTGCTTATTTTCGTGGCACTTGGGCTGCCCATAAGGCCGAATCAATAGCCTTTTACTATAATGATAAATATGATAATAATAATAATAATAACAACAACAACAACAACAACAACAACAATAATAATAATAATAATAATAATAATAATAATAATAAACATGATAATAAAAATAGTAATAATAATAAGAAGAATAAGAATAAAAATGATTATTATTATTATTATTATTATTATCATCATCATCCATCATCATCAGGACGATTATTATTATTATTATTATTATTATTATTATTATTATTATTATTATTATTATTATTATTATTATTATTATTATTATTATTATTATTATTATTATTATTAGGCCTATTATTATATTATTAGGCCTATTATTATTATTATTATGATTATTATTATTATTATTATTATTATTATTATTATTATTATTATTATTATTAGGCCTATTATTATTATTATTATTATTATTATTATTATTATTATTATTATTATTATTATTATTATTATTATTATTATTATTATTATTATTATTATTATTATTATTATTATTATTATTATTATTATTATTATTATTATTATTATTATTATTATTATTATTATTATTAGGCCTATTATTATTTTCATTATCATTATCATCTGACATGAGATCAAACATGTAATGTGATCAATGCTGATTGTTTTTAACCCAAGAAAATAATCGAAAGATGTAAAAATATAATCATATAAAATTGCGTAATAGTCAGGAACATGAACCTTACCGCACTCAGATTGATAGTTAAAATTATGAGTCATGTTCTGATTTATATGTCAGAACCGCCTCTCACAAATCGTCGATTCGCGTTAAAATAGAATCATAGAAAATTGCGCAATAATCAGGATCATTATCTTTACTTGTATTCAGATTGGTATGACGACTCATATTTTGATTTATCTGTCAAAACCGCTTCTCACAAATCGTCGATCAAATTGATTTGATAGATGGATCTCGAAATGTAATCTGTGACGATTTGTTGTACATACTGGGATAAACGTGGATAAAACATTTGAACCGACTTCGGGTTAGTATCATTATTGATTCATGTCGGTTAATTATCTACGAGTTACATAATAGGCGTGTACAGGGTGTTTCAAAATGATTCACGCAGTATGAAATGGATACAACTTTGTCCATAACAAAGACCCAAATTAAATTAGACATCAAATAAAAGCGGTATTAAAGCGTTTTAAATGTATTTTTCACATTAAGTTTTATGTGACTTCTTTGTTCAAGTCGAACGATATCCAGTCTGTAGTTGAGTTGATTCCAAACTCGTTTCAGTATTGCTAATGCCACTGACTCAACTGCGGCAGTAATGCGGGTTTTCATCTCATCAACATTCCCGGCTGTTATGTTGTTGTTGTCGTTACTGATCCACCAGCGCTCGGACATTTGTCTTTCGGCACAATGACATGTGTAGGTGTTCTACATCTGTTGCAGGGTTGCATGAATAGTTTTCCAGGTATCGGGTTTCTCGAGGAGAAACGCTTCGCGTAGGTCTTTCAGTTCGGGGCATGGAGGTGGTCACAAAGAGGGTGCACTGGGGTATATTCAGGTTGTATTACGTTTAGATGCATGTTTAGCTGTATGTGCTGTGTTCGGATAAACGTGATGGGTTACAGTTTCATGAAGGTGGTCACAAAAAGGGAACACTGGGATATATTCAGATTTTATTTCGTTTACATGCATGTTTAGCCCCTGTATGTGGTGTGTTCGGAGCATGAAGATGGTATATTCAGGTTGTATTCCGTTTAGATGCATGTTTAGCTGTATGTGATGTGTTCGGAGCGTGAACATGGTGACTTGGTCTTTTCGTCTCCCAGTAAATGCCAAAATGTAACCCCACAATAATGAAATCACAAGGCGTCAGGTCGGGTGATCTTGGAGACCAGCTGTGAATCAGAAGATCATTTTGTACGGTACGTCTAATCCAGCCATGCTCTTTGCCAATGAATGGGTACTCCATCTTGTTAAAAAAGATCATTTGAATCTTCTTCGAGTTGAAGAAGTAGCCAGTTCTCCAACATATCCAGATAACATTTCCTAAGTGATTGTTATTCCTTGAAAAAGAAGGGTCCACAGACTTTACTTTTGAGAAGGCACAACATAAATTAGCTCGATTCTTGCGTCCCCCAATGCGGTAATTATGTCGGTTGACATCTCCGTTTCAATACAAGCACGCTTCGTCAGTGACAGCAAGGCGATCCGTGCCTTCAGCATTCACCTCGAGCAGTGAGTGACGTTTTATCAGTTGGTATTAGTACCTTTTGTATGGTTTCATTGTCGATCTCTGCCTCAATATGCGCCAAATAGTTATATAAGAAATACTGAGGTTTTGACCAGCATATCTAGTCGATAGCATTATTATCATTGGATTGTTCTTAAATGTTTCTTTCATTCCTTCGATATTTTCGCTCAGATATTCTGGGTCTCTCTGATTTTTTACCTTTACACTCACTCCCGATTTTTTCAAACTGACAATGCCATCAAAGAATGCTTTAGGTGATGTGGCACTTTTACTTCATATTGTTTTGGAAGGCACGTTGCACTAGATAACAGTTTGACATCTCGGAAATTGCAAGACGCAAAACACTGTTTGTTA
>JAXRKP010000317.1:55000-57500 GCA_037039925.1 Doris montereyensis | reverse complement strand
TATAGAGACATCTATGTCTTAATATGGATGACTGTTATAGAGATAGCTATGTCTTTATGTGGATGACTGTTATAGATAAATCTATGTCTTTATGTGGATGGCTGTTATAGACATAGCTATGTCTTTATGTGGAAGGCTGTTATAGAGATAGCTATGTATTTAAGTGCAAGACTGTCATAGATACATGTATGTCTTTAAGTGCAAGACTGTTATAGATACACCCATGTCTTTATGTGAAAGGCTGTTATAGAGATAGCTATGTCTTTAAATGCAAGGCTGTTATATATACATCTATATCTTTATGCGGATGGCTGTTATAGAGACATCTATGTCTTTTAATGCAAGGCAGCTATAGAGACATGTATGTCTTTTAATGCAAAGGCAGCTATAGAGACATCTATGTCCTTTAATGCAAGGCAGCTATAGAGACATGTATGTCTTTAAATGCAAGGCTGTTATAGAGACATCTATGTCTTTTAATGCAAGGCAGCTATAGAGACATGTATGTCTTTTAATGCAAGGCAGCTATAGAGATATGTATGTCTTCTAATGCAAGGCAGCTATAGAGACATCTATGTCTTTTAATGCAAGCAGCTATAGAGACATGTATGTCTTTTAATGCAAGGCTGTTATAGAGACATGTATGTCTTTATGTGGATGGCTGTTAAAGATACATGTGTGGCTTTAAATGCCAGGCTGTTATAGATGATATATGTGTGGCTTTAAATACAGAGCTATTAGGGGTAGATGTATGTCTTTAAATGGAAGATTAGCATGGATACATATATGTGTTTAAGTGCAACACAGTTATAGGTAGACGTTGGTTTTTAAATACAAGGCTACTATGTGTACACATTTGTGTGTTTAGTACACAGCCGTGTTGGACACACTTTCTGCTTTTCATTCAAGATTGTGGCGTCGGTGGCCGAGCGGTTAGGATATGGGGATCATGAGGTCTCGGTTCGAATCTTAACAAAGCCAGGTCCGACGTTGTGTTCCTTGGAAAAAAACCACTTAACACGCATTTTTCCTCTCTACCCAGGTGCAAATGGATACAAGCACTAGTTTGGGAGTAAAAACTATTTGGCCAGGATGTGATTATTGTCACCTGTTCCGCTTCACGCTATAGAAACCGGAAATTAGCTCCAGTTCTATAGGCCTTAAGGGTCTTAAGGACCTTTAATCAATTCTAGATTATCATGTGTTTTGGTACAGACCATGTCTTTATATACGTTTGAAAAAAATATTAATAAAAGAATAAAAATAGAATCATTCTGCTCATTTCAAAATCCTTGTTTCCTCTTTTGTATACCAACTTGATCATCATCAAATAGTTATTCCTCTCCTTTTTCTTCTTTTATTTCAAGAACATGGGGAAATTATCTTTTTCTATCATTGGTCTCATTTAAGGAAATTACAGTGATATTCTTTTCCCGCCAAATACCCGTTTGAGTATGATCAAAAAATAAATGGGATAGTTATTAACGTCGTTACATTTGTGCTTGGTGCAATTAGGTCATTTTAGGAAGTTATTTATAAGTAATCAATATCACTATTGTTAAATTGCGTAGCAATGGTGACAGTGGACACTTCTTGATTAAAACAATAATTATGATTTTGTCAACAAATTTTCTTGGCCAGCTTTCTCGGCTTAATAGGCATCAAATAAATGGATATTTCATTTCAGTATAGACTCTAGACTTGCATCTCGATATCTTTCTATCGGTCTAAATAGATTTAGATATAGATCTAGAACCTAGATCTAAAATCTTCCTAAAATTCTAGAGCTAGATCTAGAATTAGATTGTGACAATTAGATGTAGATCTAACAAAACCAGATCTAGTTAGATCTAGCTCTGTGTCGCTCTAGAATAACAAAAAATTAAAAGATGATATAGGCATGAATACAAAACAAAATAATAATAATTAGTCCTATCTAATGCTTAGAAAAGGATAAGCTATAGAATTAAACAAACCATGAAAAGGCTAGCGAAAACAAAACAGAGCAAAACAATACAACATCAACAGTAATTTTTAAACGCATCGCATAATGATATATTATGTGTACCTGGTAAAATATAGACAAATTCGATGAGATAAAATACAAATTATGCTCATTTGGTTCGGAACATACATACACTAGTTAAGTAATGGGTCTTTCTACAGTTTGTTTTTATATAAATCAAGGATTTTCATCAACTATTGAAGACCTGAAACAATACATGAAAGAATCTTATTTAGATACAAAGGTCGCAATTTTATTGTGTTTAAAACTGATATATTTTGTTTATACTATATCTAAATTATATTTTTTAAGTGTATCATTTTATGTAGTTTATTGTTGACTTCATTTTTAGATATAAATAATTTTACCATTATAATTATCAACATGATTTTCTTTTAAAGGGACTCATCCAAGTTAGGAGATTTGGAATATGTTTTGATAGAATATATAATTTCCGATCTTGATTATTAGTACAAATAAAATAAAACATTACTG
>JAXRKP010000317.1:35000-50000 GCA_037039925.1 Doris montereyensis | reverse complement strand
TCTCATCTTAAGATAAAGGGTAACCCAACACCTCCCTCTCCCCTCTCAGCAACCCAAGGAAACAACTCATTGGGAAACGGGGACGACCCTACACAAATTAAAATCGACAACAAACCAAAATATAAAAAAAAAACCCAAACCAATAAATGGAAATAACGGCAGCAATAGCACTTAGCAGCGACAACGACAAGAAGAAAAACAACAATAACTGTATTGATAATGATTTAATAATGATGATGGGGATGATGATGTTGATGATGATACTGCAATATTTTACTAATCGTGACAATATGAGAAATAACATTAATAGATATATCACTACTACCACCACCATTTGATTTGATTTGATTTGATTTGATCACATCCACAACGTTTTACTCGAAAAAAAAATCGAGAAAATATTTCATCCGTTGACGGGGCTCGAACCCACTACCTTTTGGTTGAGAGGCCGACACAACCTTGCCTCTGGACGATCAAGTCCCCAAATAAATCTTAAAAAGGAAGCCAAGTAAACAAACACGACAAAAAAACTTACAGTCACATATCAACAAAGCCATCCTGTGTTTCAATAAACGCAACGACATGTTATTTCGAACACACCAACACGTCTTATCATATATCATAATCATGTCATGTTATATCGAGTGAGAGGCTAGAAAGATTATTTGACCTTTAAAAATCCCATATGTCTTCATTCAACAAATCACGGAACACAATCATGGATAACTCTGTCATGCGTTGCCTTAAAGGGCTCATTATGGCCTTTTGTAGGCTCACATTAATCTAATGTTGTTCTTTGCTTGGTCACATTGTGGATTTGTCTGTTCATTTCAGATGCAAAAAAATCCCCGTCAAATCTCTCCGACTGTCAAGTGACATATTATTATAATCTATGTAAGAAATCTTTCTACAAATGACTAGTGATTTCAAACGCGGTTTAATAGTTCTTTTATGTGAAAAAGAAACAAGGAAAGTTCACAGGCTGTCAGGAAAGAATGTTCTGCGATTACTGCGATGCTTTGGTACATGTATTAAATTCCATTTACTCACATCTTGAGAAAAAAGGCAGTTCTATCCGAACTATGTTTGACGATTTTTTCTAAAGCATTTAACACCATCCAACTATATATATTCGCTGAAACGCTCCTTAAAATGAACATCAACGCTAGCACTGAACTTTGGATTTTAGATTACCTCAGTAACCGCCCACAATTTGTCAAAATGCGGCGTTCATCTTCCCCTTTTCTCTTAGAAAATCAAACCAAACCTCCCGTTGACCTAACTTCTGATACATTATATACTAATACTGGTGCTCCCCAGGTTACAGTATTATCCCCATTTCTCTTCTGCCTGTACACCGCAGACTGTAGATCCAAACATGACGACGTCATCATAGACAAATATGCGGACGATACTGGGGAAATCGGACTTATAATTAATGACAATGACAATAACTATTTAAATGAAGTAGACAATTTTGTGAGCTGGTGCAACCAAAACTAAATTGAATTAAATATTTCAAAAACTAAGGAAATAATAATTGATTTCCGAAAAATTTAAATTGAACCCTCCCCAGTCACCATAAAAGGGATAGAAATTGAGCGAGCACAGAGCTACAAGTATTTAGGAATAATATTGATAACACATTGAATTCGACCGAGAACACAGACAACTTCATGAAAAAAGCAAACACACAGCTTTATTGCATGAGAAAACAGATCTTTTCATGTCCAGACACACCTATTACAAATGTTCTATTCGTCAGTTACATGTTCGGTGTTGACCTTTGGGCTTCCCAGTTGGGGAGGGAACATAACTAAATTTGATAGGAGGAGACTTGACGGTGTGATCAGAAAGGCAGGTGGGCTGATTGGGAACACACAGGACTCATTTGACACAGTTTATGAACGACGTATAACCAAAAAAAACTGACTGACATGACTGATGATGAAACTCATCCACTTCGTGCAGACATTGACTGTCTAAAAATAATTAGAAGTGGTAGGTTCCGAGTCCCAGGGGCCAACACAAACAGATACCTGAATTCATTCATTTCGTCCGCAGTCAAGATTTAAAAAAAAAAAATGGACGTGGGGGGGGGTTGGACGTGAATGAATGAGCTTTGACCGAGGGCGTGTATGTGGGGGTTGGTTGGGATGTAGTATGTATGTGTGTGTTGGGGGGGGGGGGGTTTCTACGCATTTCTGTGATGTATTTATCAACACAAATGGAAGTTGGGGTTGGGCATGGAGGAATGAGCTTTGTACCAAGGCGTGTGTATGGGGTCGGTTGAGATGTAGTGTGTGTGTGTGTGTGTGTGTATGTGGGGGGGGGGGGGGGGTTGAGTGAGGTTGTGTATCCTACGCATTTCTGTGATCTATTTATCAAAAGAAATGGATATGGGGGAGGGGGTGGAAATGGATGAATGTACATTGATCGAAGGCGTGCATGTGCGTAGGGGTCGGTTGGGTAGTGTTGTGTGATGGATGGGTGATCGAATATGGTTGTATATCCTACGCATTTCTGTGTTGTATTTATCAAAACAAATGGACGTGGGGGGGGGGGTAAGCATGGATGAATGAGCTTTGACCAAAGGCGTGTGTGAGGGGATCGGTTGTGTGGGTGTGTGGGGGGGGGCTGTGGGAGGGCTCGAATGATGTTGTATATCTTACGCATTTCTGTGATGTATTTGTCATTCTAATACTCTTATTATATTACTGCATTAAATGTTTAGCAATTTCAATAATTGGATGAATAAAGTATTATTATTATTATTATTATTATTATTATTATTATTATTATTATTATTATTATTATTATTATTATTATTATTATTATTATTATTTTTATTATTATTATTATTTTTATTATTATTATTATTATTATTATTATTATTATTATTATTATTATTATTATTATTATTATTATTATTATTATTATTATTATTATTATTATTATTATTATTATTATTATTATTATTATTATTATTATTATTATTATTATTGTTATACAATGTAATATAAATCGAGGAAAGGTTGGACAGGGAGTGGGGTGATGGGAAGACTCAGCAGTGATTTCTGTTTTTGCCTCCTCGTGTTTGATTTTGACTTGGATAAACACTTCCTTTTTTCCCCATTACAGTACAGATTATTTTTAGACTTAATCAAAACGCTGGAAGCAGTTGAAATGTGGGTCCTACGACGAATTTTGAGAATAATACAAACAGAACTTGAATTTGATTAAGACTGCTCAGAACAGACGTATCACATTCGTTGGCAGCGCCGTAAGAAAAGCTGGTGGAGAAAATGTAATGGCAAGGGAAAGATTGAGAGAGGAACTCGGAAATTTAACGAATAATAACATTCGTCGATATAGCATTAAAGAGTACCCTACAACAATTATGCACAATTAAAACAAACAAAACGTTCTGAACTCATACGTGTAGCTGACACCGGACGGCGAGGGCTAGAGGAACATGGCCGTCGACGTCCGTCTCAAATCTGCGACATGATGATGCCGATGTTTATAATTTCAATCACTAGTCATAACCCCCCCCCAAACCCCCCAAAAAAAAACAAACAAACAAACAAAACAACAACAACAAAAACCCCTACCCTCCCCCCCTCACACAATGAGACGATCATGACAATATGGTGTTGACCCTGTCGGTGAGCATGCGTGTTGGTAGAAAAAAGAAAAGAAAGAAAGTTCCTCCTTACAGGCCATGACGGTCTGTGGAGCCAGAAACGTATTCCAGTGCGTATGGCGTGAAGCCCAACAGGTGATAGTGATCATTTCCCAGACAGGACGGGTGATAGTGATCATTTCCCAGACAGGACAGCTGATAGTGATCATTTCCCAGACAGGACGGGTGATAGTGATCATTTCCCAGACAGGACAGGACGATAGTCTGACGCAGGTTTCTTTACTCCCAAGCTACTGCTTGTACCCATTTGCAACTGGGTCGAGTGGGGAAAAATGCATGTTAAGTGTCTTTCCCAAAGAACACAACGTCGGACTCAGCTTTCTTAGGATTCGAACCCGCACCTCATGATTCCAAGTCCTGCAGCCTAACCACTAGGCCGCCGACACCACCGGAATTCAGGAAAGACTGTATGTGTGTGTTAGCTTGTCAATGAGACGAATACGACAGCGGGGTGTTGGTCCTGTCAACGAGTGTGTGTGTGGGGGGGGGGGGACCGTGTAATCCTAATTAATGCGTCAAAGCCATGGGCGCTATACTGATCAAGATAGGATTCTCTTACGTCATCGGATATTCTCCTCTTTGCAATGAAATACCCGGTTACTGGACAACGCGCACCTTGCAGGCTGGAGTCTGGTGTCATTTGATTTGATTTACCCACATCTACAACGAAGGTTATCTCGGTTTTTTTAAAATATGATTTTGTAATTGTGTCCAGACTGCCCTGTAAACAGACAAAGGGATTTTTTACGTGCTCAGAGTTGTGCTCTGCACACGGTACCTCCTTTTTTCATCGTTCGTCTCCGATGGGACTAGGTATCGATCCACTTACCTGGACCAGGGCAGGGGGGGGTTGCATTTACTCGAAAAAAACTCAAGAAAATTATTAAACCGTTGGCTAGGCTTGAACCCATGGCCTTTGGGTTGAGAGGCCGAAACCTGCTTCTGGACTACCGAATCCTCCTGGTGTCTGGGAAACCATTTTGGGAAAAGCGTTGAAATGTTGTGAGTTTACCTTTCCTTTCATGACAACACGACGCGGTTTTACCAGAACAGTGTGTCGATATTTTCTTTTCTCTTTTATATCTTTTATTTTCGTTGTTTCCTTCCCTTGCTAAACATCGCTTTGAAAATGTCATGGCAAGCATAATGCATTTGGAATTTCCTATAATTTATAAATCGGATCGTCAAGAAAAATTGGACCTATCTTTAGAATTAACTGTGGGTTACATAAAATGATTACGGTACTATAACTACTATCGAATATACTTATGCTCAAAGTAGGTCTGAAATAAAAAATAATATTTATATTCTTGTTACTTGAGAGCTGTAGTACAACTTTAAGAATGACGAGAAATCGAAAACAAAACTTGCGTAAGGCAAGAAACAGCTCGCCCCCACAAACTACAAAAACAAATTAACGATAAGGAAACTTTATTTTATTGGATAGATAAAGGAGATTAAATAACAGACATTCTGTAAGAAAAGTGTGTTGAAACGCACTATGGAGGTTGAGTACATATTTTTTCGAATTCATGACAGTAGATAAAGCAGGGTAATATTTGTATATCTAAAGCAGCCATTAGTATTAGTCAGGGAGCCAGACCGATAAATGATGGCAGTGATTAGATGGCAACCCCCAAAATATCAGATTAAACCAGCTTGGGCTCATTGATTTTCGACTTATGTAAAAGGATGATCCACACAGACAGATCAATTAGGACAGAATGACGCATGCGTCTTTGAAGTTCCATATGCCCCGGCAGGTTGAACAATTTCTCGAGTTTCGGGCAAAAACCACCTCCCCTGGTCCAGGTAGGTGGATCGACCCCTAGTCCCATCGGACACCGACGATAAAAAGGAGGTCCCGTGTGCAGATTACAACACTCTGTGCACGTTAAAGATGCCTTGCCTTGGCTGTCAACAGTGCAATCCGGGCAAAAAATTAAAAATCTCACCAAAACCCCGATTCGTGAACGACGGTAAAATCAAATCAAATGAAATTGATGTTTCACAAATGCGTGTTTTCGTCATTAAAATTAATGAGAACGATTTAGTCCTCAAACGATTTATTGTCTTTGTTGTATGAGATTCGATTTGTAGTAATATGATATTATGATAAAACTTCTTCTGTGACAGACGTGAAGCTTGTCTCACATGAACTGTGACAGGAATGAATATAAATGACAATAGCCGAAGTTAGGGACATATTATATATCAAGTACAGAGTGACAAGTCCATGTGAAAAACTACAACGCGGCGTATTGTGTTTGATATGTAATCATTTAATGTTTGACTTGAAATAACTATTTTTATACTTGAATTTAGAAGAAACAATTATTTTTTTTAATGAAATTCGTTTGATTTTTAAAGAGAAAGTCCATTATTATTCCCCATAGGAAGTCTCAAAGTAATCCCCTCACCGTGTTCACGCTTCCAGTAACGTGATCTGACATAACGCTTTGATCGATTCTGGCACCAACATTTTGTATTTCTCATTTCGATAGAGTTTGTCCATCTCTACGTTTTGATATAAAGTCCTGTTTATATCTATTATAAAATTTGAATTGCACTAAAATAATGATTTTAAAAACGCCCTAGAAGTTAGCGAGTTGCTAACTGACACAACGCCTTATAAACGCTTTGAGACGAACATTGCCTCGACTGTCTTAGTGAGTTACTGACATTGCCTCGACTGTCTTAGTGAGTTACTGACATTGCCTCAACTGTCTTTAGTGAGTTTACTGACATTGCCTCAACTGTCATAGTGAGTTATTGACATTGCCTCGACTGTCTTAGTGAGTTATTGACATTGCCTCAACTGTCTTAGTGAGTTACTGACATTGCCTCGACTGTCTTAGTGAGTTACTGACATTGCCTCAAACACTTTATCAACTGCCTCGACTGTCTTAGAGTTACTGACATTGCCCCAACTGTCTTAGTGAGTTACTGACATTGCCTCGATTGTGTTAGTGAGTTACTGACATTGCCTCGACTGTCTTAGTGAGTTATTGACATTGCACTTCTTAGCCATTGCCTCAACTGTCTTAGTGAGTTACTGACATTGCCTCAACTGTCTTAGTGAGTTACTGACATTGCCTCGACTGTCTTAGTGAGTTATTGACATTGCCTCAACTGTCTTAGTGAGTTACTGACATTGCCTCAACTGTCTTAGTGAGTTATGACATGACATTGCCTCGACTGTCTTAGTGAGTTACTGACATTGCCTCAACTGTCTTAGTGAGTTACTGACATTGCCTCGACTGTCTTAGTGAGTTACTGACATTGCCTCAACTGTCTTAGTGAGTTACTGACATTGCCTCAACTGTCTTAGTGAGTTACTGACATTGCCTCAACTGTCTTAGTGAGTTACTGACATTGCCTCAACTGTCTTAGTGAGTTACTGACATTGCCTCAACTGTCTTAGTGAGTTACTGACATTGCCTCAACTGTCTTAACTGTGAGTTACTGACATTGCCTCAACTGTTATAGTGAGTTACTGACGAACATTGCCCCAATTGTGTTTATAGTGAGTTACTGACATTGCCTCAACTGTCTTAGTGAGTTACTGACATTGACTGTCTTAGTGAGTTACTGACATTGCCTCAACTGTCTTAGTGAGTTACTGACATTGCCTCAACTGTCTTAGTGAGTTATTGACATTGCCTCAACTGTCTTAGTGAGTTACTGACATTGCCTCAACTGTCTTAGTGAGTTACTGACGAAACACTTTATAAACGCCTTGGAGACGAACATTGCCTCAATTGTGTTAGTGAGTTAGTGACATTGCAATTGTTTTAGTGAGTTACTTTGCCTCAACTGTCTTAGTGAGTTACTGACATTGCCTCAACTGTCTTAGTGAGTTACTGACATTGCCTCAACTGTCTTAGTGAGTTACTGACAAAACACTTTATAAACGCCTTGGAGACGACATTGCCTCAATTGTCTTAGTGAGTTACTGACATTGCCTCAACTGTCTTAGTGAGTTACTGACATTGCCTCAACTGTCTTAGTGAGTTACTGACATTGCCTTGACTGTCTTAGTGAGTTACTGACATTGCCTCAACTGTCTTAGTGAGTTACTGACATTGCCTCAACTGTCTTAGTGAGTTATTGACAATGCCTCAACTGTCTTAGTGAGTTACTGACATTGCCTCAACTGTTTTAGTGAGTTACTGACAAAACACTTTATAAACGCCTTGAAACGAACATTGCCTCAACTGTGTTAGTGAGTTACTGACATTGCCTCAACTGTTTTAGTGAGTTACTGACATTGCCTCAACTGTCTTAGTGAGTTGCTGACATCGCCTCAACTGTCTTAGTGAGTTACTGACAAAACACTTTATAAACGCCTTGGAGACAACATTGCCTCAATTGTGTTAGTCAGTTACTGACATTGCCTCAGTTGTCTTAGTGAGTTACTGACATTGCCTCAATTGTGTTAGTGAGTTACTGACATTGCCTCAACTGTCTTAGTGAGTTACTGACATTGCCTCAATTGTGTTAGTGAGTTACTGACATTGCCTCAATTGTCTTAGTGATTTACTGACATTGCCTCAACTGTCTTAGTGAGTTACTGACATTGCCTCAACTGTCTTAGTGAGTTACTGACAAAACGCTTTATTAACGCCTTGGAGACGAACATTGCCTCAATTGTGTTAGTGAGTTACTGACATTGCCTCAATTGTCTTAGTGAGTTACTGACATTGCCTCAATTGTGTTAGTGAGTTACTGACATTGCCTCAACTGTCTTAGTGAGTTACTGACAAAAAGCTTTACAAACGTCTTGGAGACGAACATTGCCTTCACTGTGTAAGTGAATTACTGACAAAACGCCGTATAAATGCCTCAGGAGGATACTTCGCTTTAATTCTCTTGTGGATGTGATGTGACAAAGACCTTAGGAAACGCTGATGTCCCTTTGGTGCTGTGAAGATATCATCACCATCGTCGTCGTCGTTGTTCTAGTTGTCATCACCATCATCATCTTCTTCTTCATCATCATCATCATCATCAGTAGCAGCAGCAGCAGCTGCGGCAGCAGGGGCTGTTAGTTGTAGTAAAGTAATAGTAGTAGTGGTAGTTGTAGTAGTAGTAGTAGTAGTAGTAGTAGTAGTAGTAGTAGTAGTAGTAGTAGTAGTAGTAATAATAATAATAGTAGTAGTAGTAGTAGTAGTAGTAGTAGTAGTAGTAGTATAGTAGTAGTAGTAATAGTAGTAGTAGTAGTAGTAGTAGTAGTAGTAGTAGTAGTAGTAGTAGTAGTAGTAGTAGTAGTAGCAGTAGTAGTAATAGCAGTAAAGAGAATAAAATTGCAGTAGGCCGATAACTAGTTAGGAGAAATATAAAACAGTGGTGAAAGACCTAATAGACAGAAAACGGGACAGAACAGAGACATTTTCCGGTTACCAACCCTTTGTCTGCACCACGAAAAGACATAGAAATGATAACTACGAAATAATGTTGAAATGAACTAATGGCGCCAAGCGGTGGCCAGTGGTGCACCGAGCCGTCGCGCAATTCCCATCACCAGAGCAAGCGTCATAATAACAATAAGTATAATAAAAGATACAAAATAAGAATACACGAAATAGAACCAGTGAGAAATGAGACGGGTGGCGTTGGTGGCCGAGTGGTTAGGCTGCAGGACTGGGCACCAGGAGGTCGCGAGATTAAATTCAGGCACAGCCGCATAAATCCTACAGTCGAGCCAAAACTTAGAAAGCAACTCTCAGTCTTTTATCATTTGAAACGTATTCTGTCATAATGATTCCTTGTCAGTCATGTGAAACGTATTCTGTCATAATGATTCCTTGTCAGTCATGTGAAACGTATTCTGTCATAATGATTCCTTGTCAGTCATGTGAAACGTATTCTGTCATAATGATTCCTTGTCAGTCATGTGAAACGTTTTTGTCATAATGATTCCTTGTCAGTCATGTGAAACGTATTCTGTCATAATGATTCCTTGTCAGTCATGTGAAACGTATTCTGTCATAATGATTCCTTGTCAGTCATGTGAAACGTATTCTGTCATAATGATTCCTTGTCAGTCATGTGAAACGTATTCTGTCATAATGATTCCTTGTCAGTCACGGGAAATGATGAGAAAAAAATACTTTTTTGTCTTCACAGACGTGGCTTTTTGATTGTGAGGAATGATGATGTGTCCATATAAACAGACCATGGCTTTCTGGCATGGTATAATGCTCAACCAGATTCATTCTTATCATCTCTCATAATTGCTATAAAAAAACCCCAACCCATCTCCATACTTAGCAGCAATATTGTTTAGTACTTGACATAATATATTGATGCCATGATTTTTTTTTCGAATGACGAAAACGTTTGTGAATGTCTCGAGTTTCTATTTCTTGGTGGGAATGATCGCACCAAAACGGCCCATATGGAAGCCCCAATAATACTAATAATTTTAACAATAATTTACATGTGCTCCCCATGATGACCTTCTGTGACTTTCTCTAAATACAGTTATTGTGGCTCCTATCTGAACGTATGGTCAAGCAAACTTTTAGGCGTCATAAACCTTAAAAAAAATAATTGAAAGCACGGAGGCATGCTTATGGCATTTGCTTGAATTTACAAAGCAAAATTCTACCTGACAGGAGAGAAAGTTCTTCTGGCTATAATCAAAACTTTGTATTAATTTCCTTCAGTATTCTCTATTAACAAGGCGTGTGTTCTTCCTTTATATGTTCTTATGGTTGAATAACGGTCTTCTTCAGTGTGTTCATATACTCAATGAGGTCTATAATAGCCCTCAGGTAATAAGGATGTCCAAAACCAAATCCTGGCTAGGCGATGCAAGCCTAAACATTATGCATTCTATTATAATATACAACTCGTGGACTGTAGGCAAAACTAGAATTGTGCGCTCTTTTTACTCTCTGGGGTGGAAGAAAGAAGATTATGTGAGGAAAATTTAGCATAAGAATGCGAATGAAAATAATCTCAGTACCGGTAGCAGCTGGCCAGAAACAATTGTCTTTAATACTGACGACAACCTGAGGTTATATCCAAACTTGCCACTATGAGAGAAATGACTTTTAGTATATCTATATGTTCAAATGAAGGGGAAAATACTAAAACTAAAATAAATAATGTGAAATCGGATAGGCGGATAGTGCTCATATTTAAAGACATGATGAAATATCATCAGGATACATTTGACGATAGAGGGACACCTAACCTCTTACTTCTAGGGGGATTCAATGTTACTACTTTTGGTATTTTGGCCAAATTGGACATACTAATTCCTGATGGACACACGATTAAGAATCGTAAACCTTACTGACTGACTCACGCAAGTGAAACAAATCACACATCACTCACGCACACGGCACACACATAGTATACAGGATGTCCTAACAGGAAATAACTATTATGATGTGAATAACTTTTTAACCTTTGACTCAATTCTATTGACATTTTTAATACATATACAACATGTAAATGCATTATAGAAACCAATATGTCTCAAAATGTAAAAATGACCGAAAGCAGATATAAAATATCTTTTGTAAAATAATATATTTTAATTTGTACTGTAAAAATCAATGTAACCCAAAAAGAAAGATCTCCTCAAATTGAAAGAAACTAAATGACTGGAATGTATGGAATTTTGAGATGAACTGCCTCAATAACTGAAACAAATTCAAATTCTAACACGAGACTAGACACAAACTATTTGTAAGTGATTGACATGCCTTTCAAGAGAGATGCCCCATCCATCTTCTGTTTGCGGCAATGATATTTCGCAATCTGATAGTAAAGTCTAGCCAAACTCTTGTAATCAGGATTATGATTATTTCCCGTACTTCTCAGATGATGTTATTTTTCAACTCCTCTTTGTTGGGGAGGGGGGGAGGGGGACTCGGTAATCCAGAGACACGGTGTCGACTTCTCAACCCAAAGGTCATGGGTTCAAGCCCCGTCGACGATTCAACATTTTCTCGATTTTTTTTTTCGAGTACGATCTACCCCTCCCTGGTCCAGGTAGGTGGATCGACTCCTAGTCCCATCGGAGATAGACGATATAAAGGAAGTCCCGTGTGCAGATCACAACACTATAGGCACGTTGAAGATCCATTGGCTATTTTACAAAGCAGTCCAGGCAAAGCAACAAAATAAATCCTACCAAAAAACCCCGAGATCACCTAAGTTGTGGATGTGGGTAAATCAAATCAAATTAAATTAAAATCCTTTTTGTTGAGGTGAACAAAATTGCGAAAGACTCAAGCCATCATATCCCCCACAGAAAGAAGACGGCCATTCAACTGGTGTTCTTACAGAGATTAATTGGGGTCTGGATTTATTTTCTGATCAATAATGGACGGTTTTAAACTTGAGATTTAATAAGATAATCTGGTAACCAACTCGTAAGTAAAGAGTGACATAAGTTTTATGTGACGTTGGTTTTATGTGACGTAGGCTTTATGTGACGTAGGTTTTATGTGACGTAGGTTTTATCCTTTCGTTCACCTGGTCGTCTCCAGTCCCTATCTTGGTGGAGGCAAAAGGATTTCAGTTGAAAAACACGCCCTTTCTGTTTACTAATGGTGTGAGCTCAATATCTAATCCTAGCCCATGATTTTTAGTCGTATAAAATGCCTTCGAAGGAACTTTATTGCACCAATGTTTTACGTGTCAATAGTGACACGGATAAGCAAGCTATCGCAGTTTGAACCACTTACTTTTTTTAAGGCACCCTGGGATAGCACTTAATAGAAACCTTGCAAGAATGTATACGACACGTATGTATGTATGTATTATGTATGTATGTATGTATGTATTAATGTATGTGTGTATGAATGTATGTATTTATGTATGTATGTATGTATGTATGTATGTATGCCTGTATGTATGTATGCCTGTATGTATGTATGCCTGTATGTATGTATGTGTGTATCAATGTATGTGTGTATGTATGTATGTATGTCTGTCTGTATGTATGTATGTATGTATGTATGTATGTATGTATGTGTGTATGAATGTATGTATGTATGTATGTATGTATGTATGTATGTATGTATGTATGTATGTATGCATGTATGTATGTATGTATGTATGTATGTATGTATGTATGTATGTATGTATGTATGTATGTATGTATGTATGTATGTATGTATTTATGTATGTAACGTGTGTATGTATGTATGTGTGTATGTCTTTTTATCTATTTATCTATTTACATATGTATGTGTGTATATCTTTTTATCTATCCATTTATTTATCTATTTACCTATCTATATATCTACTATCTATCCATTTATTTATCTATCTACCTATCTATCTATCTAGTATCTATCCATTTATTTATCTATTTACCTATCTATCTATCTAGTATCTATCCATTTATTTATATATTTACCTATCTATCTATCTATTTAGTATCTATCCATTTATTTATCTATTTACATATCTATCTATCTATTATCTGTCCATTTATTTATATATTTACCTATCTATCTATCTATTATCTATCCATTTATTTATCTATTTACCTATCTATCTATCTAGTATATATCCCTTTATTTATCTATTTACCTATCTATCTATCTAGTATCTATCCATCTATTTATCTATTTATCTATCATCTATCTATTTAGTATCTATCCATTTATTTATCTATTTACATATCTATCTATCTATTTAGTATCTATCCATTTATTTATCTATTTACATATCTATCTATCTATCTATTTAGTATCTATCCATCTATCCTATTTAGTATCTATCTATCATCTATTTATCTATCCATTTATTTATCTATACATATTATCTATCTATTTAGTATCTATCCATTTATTTATCTATTTACATATCTATCTATCTATTTAGTATCTATCCATTTATTTATCTATTTACATATCTATCTATCTATTTATTTAGTATCTCCATTTATTTATCCATTTATCTTATCTATTTATCATATCTATCTATCTATCTTATAGTATATATCTGGTATCTATCTATTTATCTATCTATCTATCTATCTATTTATCTGTATCTATCTATTTATTATCTATCTATCTAGTATCTATCTATCTATCTATTTATCTAGTATCTATCTATCTATCATTTATATCTATCTAGTATCTATTTATCTATCTAGTATCTATCTATCTATCTATCTATCTATTTAGTATCTATCCATTTATTTATCTATTTATCATCTGGTATCTATCTATCTATCTAGTATTATCTGTATCTATCCATTTATTTATCTATCTTATCATATCTATCTATCTATCTGGTATTTAGTATCTATCTATATCTATTTATCTATCTAGCATCTATCTAGTATCTATCTAGTATCTATCTAGTATCTATCTAGTATCTATCTGGTATCTATCTAGTATCTATCTGGTATCTATCTAGTATCTATCTAGTATCTATCTGGTATCTATCTAGTATCTATCTAGTATCTATCTAGTATCTATCTAGTATCTATCTAGTATATATCTATCTATCTAGTATCTATCTAGTATCTATCTAGTATCTATCTAGTATATATCATTCTATTTATAGACCACGTATACGACTACAGCTTTCCCCAATGTTTGAAATCGCCATCCGTTGTGAAAAGGGAAGAACGAATGGGCAAACTTTCTTACACAGTATTTTTTCTTTGTCTTCTTTTTCCCCCTCCACATGACCGCCTTTACGATCTACTTTTTGTTTAGCAACGCAGCCAACTAAAAACCCAGCTTGAAAGAAAAATTGCTGTTAACTTTTGTCAAACTTTTGATTCTGTACCCATTAAATATATCTATATTATATCTATGGACAATTTTCATATCTCTGAACCGCTCTTTCTTTGCAATGAAAGCGGGCGATACCTTGGTATGATGGGCACAACCCGTCAAGACACACCTTATTTTTCGATAATTAATTGGTGTAATCGGTAATCGGTAATAATGATCTGTCTCATCCTTCGTTAGAAATCTTAATAATTCTTGTCGTCTGTCTGAAAAGCTGGTGAAAACAAGAGTGACAACTGGCGACACGTCAGAGCCTGACTGGTCTGCATCTGCCCTAGAGATGACCTACATTAGATAGGTTCAATTGTGTCGTCATTGAAGGGTTTCTTCCAGGCGTAGCGTTCAGCGACTGCAGATCGCTAGGATAGAGCAAAAGTGCTGTATCTCCAAATTTCAAGTTTTTTTAGATAAAATGGCCTTAAAGTTTTTTAAGCTCTTATTTCTCTTGGAGTTAGAACTTGGTTGAGCTAGCAAAAAGTGATAATCTTTTTTCAATTTTGTACATTTGTAAAACAT
>JAXRKP010000317.1:5000-25000 GCA_037039925.1 Doris montereyensis | reverse complement strand
CGTACATAGAGTGTTGTGACCTGCACACTGGACCTCCTTTTTATTTCATCGTCCGTCTCCAATGGGACTAGGTGTTGATCCACCTACCTGGGCCATGGGCAAGGGGGGGGTAGAAATACACTTGAGTAAGTTTTATCAACCACTATCGTCGGGGCTTGAATCCACGACCTTTGGGTTGACATGCCGACATCGTACCCCTGGACTACCGTCCTCCATGACGGTGGTGGCAATGGTTATAACTGTGCTATAAACATTCTCATTTGTCTTCATCCTCTATTTCCACTCTGTTCCTCCATGTCATCCCTCTCATCTCATTCCTCGTTGTCTTCCTCTCATCTCATTCCTCTCATCTCATTCCTCTCATCTCATTCTTCATTGTCTTCCTCTCATCTCATTCCTCATTGTCTTCCTCTCATCTCATTTCTCTCATCTCATTCCTCTCGTCTCATTCCTCTCATCTCATTCCTCTCATCTCATTCCTCATTGTCTTCCTCTCATCTCATTCCTCTCATCTCATTCCTCTCATCTCATTCCTCATTGTCTGCCTCTCATCTCATTCCTCATTGTCTTCCTCTCATCTCATTCCTCTCATCTCATTCCTCTCATCTCATTCCTCTCATCTCATTCCTCTCATCTCATTTCCTCTCATCTCAGTCCTCATTGTCTTCCTCTCATCTCATTCCTCATTGTCTTCCTGTCATCTCATTCCTGTGATCTCATTCCTGTCATCTCATTCCTCATTGTCTTCCTCTCATCTCATTCCTCTCATCTCATTCCTCATTGTCTTCCTCTTCGCCAAACTCAACAACCTCCTTCTCTTTTTATTTGTTGTTCAAAACATCCCCCTCCCCCTCCCCCTGAGACCTTTTGTTTTGTTTTGAGATTCTATTCTAAATTCTCACATCAGCGAATGTTAGCCAGCAAGCTAGAGTAATATGTATGCTTCCTTGTGTGGGAATTGCGTTGTTTGTAACGGTCAAAGTGAGACTTTCCTTAATTGATGCCAAATTGAATATCTTCAACGGAACTGAAAGGTGACGATATAATTCTCAAACCCTTTCTCTCTCGCTCCTCTCCCCCTCCCCACCCTCCTCTGTCCCTCTGAGACCTTTTCTTCTCTTGTGAGGGTCTGTTCAGAATTCTTATATTAGCTAATGTTAACCAGGGAGTTGGGGTGAGATGTATGCTTCCTCGTATGAGATTTGTGTTGTTTGTAACTTTCATAGGGAGATTTACCTTTTGAATCATGACGTAAACCCTTTCAACGGAAATGAAAGGTGACGTCATCAATTGGCTCACGCATGATGATATAATTTGTGATCATGTAGTGATTACCATTGGTATTTAATCTTATTATCTATTCGATTGGTGTAAAAGCATAATATCATGTCTTCTTTAGTCTTTAAATGTACCGAGAATAGTGTCTCAATGATGTCTGACTAGAAAACAACAAATGGCTAAGCTATTAATGAACGTATAAACTTTATCACAAATAACAAATTGCTGACCCCGCCCACAATTCATTTCTTTTACTTTTCTGTATGAGACAAAAAGTGAGATTTATGCATGTATGTTTAAAAAGGTGGAAGTTATAAAATTTTATAAAAGGTGGAAGTCTGTTATAAAATTATATACCTGTATTTATTTATAAAAGGTGGAAGTCTGTTTAAAATTATATACCTGTATTTATGCATGTATATTTATAAAAGGTGGAAGTCTGTTTAAAATTATATACCTGTATTTATTTTTTTATAAAAGGTGGAAGTCTGAAAATTATATACCTGTATTTATGCATGTATGTTTATAAAAGGTGGAAGTCTGTTTAAAAAGAAATTTTTTTTTTTGTCGATTCTATTTCAATATTATAGAGACATATTTTTGATGTCTTTAAGAGTGACAACACGTACTCACCGCGAAAGTCAAATGTACACTGATATTATGATATTATCGATTTGGTAAGGGCGTGGTAAAGGAAGTCTTTGCAAATTGACTTCATTTTTAACGCCAATGAATTTATTTGAATTTATGGACTGAAGGATGACATTGACAACATAGTTACATAAAGACGAACAATCCGAACACTGGTAAAACAATCCAATCTCTGATAACCTCCTTCACTCCCCTCCCTCCCATAATTACCGCCCCCTCCCCTAAAAAAAGGAAACAAAAAAAGAGTGAAAAGAACAATAAAAGAAAAAAAGAAAGAAAAACAAATCGAAACATAAAAACCCCCACCACTCAGAATGTACACGCGTTTTTCTTTCCCTCGGATTTTATTTTCTCCGATATAAATCTTAAACCAAAACAATTGCACCTAAATCTTATACCTTATCGAAATCATAAATGTTAACAGAAACGTTTTATAGTTTATCGATTTCTTTAAAATACGCCTTGAATTTGAGACCTAGTGTTGCGGATTTACTGGCGCCTTGTGTTTCCTTATTATCGCTATATCGTGATTTCCGCGAAGCTCCTCTCAGTTCTTAAATCTGAGCCCTGTCACGGTAGGCTATTTCTGTTGTCGCTGTCCCTTCCCTCCACAATCAAGAGAAGTCCTTAGTTGAAGAGCTCTCCTGGAGAAAGGGTAACCGGAAGGATTCCATCGTCTACTTGTCCGTGCGGTTTTATTTTGTTTTGTTTAGTTGCTTTTTTTATTGCTAACTTTGCGTGGGTGAAATTGTCCTCATGTTTGTAGGCCATCGATAGTGTTCTCCTTGTTCATGAGAACAAATATATATATATATATATATATGTGTGTCATGTTGTAATGTATTGTGTTACAAACACGAAAAAAATGTAAAATCTATATAAAGCTTTGACTTTCCCTGAGCGATATAAACTCAGGCTCCACTGCACCCACGAGCACCGTATTTCGCATGTGGATTTCAAATAGCTTGCTTTAGGTTCTTAACGAATGAACTATTGGATCAAATCAGTATTTCAATGGGATAGAAACAAATTTATGTTTGCCTGCAATCGAAGAAACGTTTTAATGTTCTTAGATCTAATTTATCGATATCCGGTAAGGACAATAAAATAATCCGCGTATCCTCAGTATCGAGAAGTGATTCGATCTAATAATCATACTTGATATCACGTGTATGCGATTCAGTGGTTTCGGAGTTGATCGTAGTCAAAGTTCGTGTGAGAGACAGCTGTGTAATAAAGAGAAATCATGATCCGATCATTATCTCCGGGTACGCTTGTCAAAAATAAATCCATAAATTATGTAGAAAAAAAAGGGGAAGATAAACCAAAGCGATCCAATCTATACGTCTTCATAAGATAAGATAAGAAAAGTTACAATCTATAGATCTTTAAACAGGAAATTACATTGTGTTTGTTGTTATAATGCTCACAATAAATAAGCACAACAGAAACATTCATTAACATAATACATGTCGCATGATAATACAAATTTTACTCCTCTCCTTCACTCATTTGCTTCTCACTCTCGTTACATTAAAGGCATCATAATAGATGAATTCAATAAAGTGGAATGTTGATTAATTACATGAATGGAATCATGGTTTCCTATGACAAAAGTGAGAAATGAATTAAAATAACGACGTCGAGATGTTTTTTTTTATTATTATGTAAAAGCCTCCCACTCCTACTACTTGTCTGGGTTTGGGAGTTGAAGACGTGAGACTCATCCTTTATGATATTAAGTTATTTTGAATTACCTGCTTTTTTAAATACAGCATCGAAAGAAACAAATGGCTGTCCTAAAGTTTTAGAAGCATTTCTTAAAGCTCTTTTGATTTTTTCCTTCTCACCCTCTCTATTATTGCCTTCCAAGCAGTCAAACAGAAAGTTAATATAATTATTATGCATGTGTTAAAAACAAAGACAGACGGCTTGTCTGAGAAAAGCTAGAAGAAATTCTGCCTGCCACTGAGATCACTGTCTGTAACGGCAAAGGACGGTAGCCGTACCGCTTTGATACCAGCAGGGGAATCGGGTTGTTCGATCTGTGTATTCGTGCACCGTTGCTAACAACTAGGTCTTTGGAGCTCGCATGTGTTTATGCTTTCAATGATAATGGACGAATCAAAAACAAGCAATATTATTGTGTGACCCGTTGGATAGAGTCTGTGTTACTTATATTAACTTCGCCCTGTTGAAGTGTAGTCAGAGGATGAGGTAGCCCTTTGTCGTGAGACCTGGTTTTGCTCGGAAAATAGATACAAATAGAACTACAGGCCTAGATCTACGTCAAGCAAATTTCTCTCCCAGGCAGTGGGTGTGAGGTGGTGTGTCGGTCAGGGAGCGATGAAAAATTTCATTTTTTTAATATTATTTTTTCAACGTGGGGATTCGCTCCGGTACTGGACGGTGTCTGACCGGTCGGATTGCAAACTTAAACCGGGGACTCCGTAATCTAGAAGCAAGGTGTCGGCCTTTCAACCAAAAGGTAGTGGGTTCAATCCCCGCCAATGTTTAAAAATGTTCGCGGGTTTTTTCCATTACATTTAACCCCATCCCCCACCCCCTTGGTCCAAATACGTAGATTGACACATGGATCCATCGGAGACGGGCGATAAAAAGGAGGTCCCATGTGCAGATATCAACATTCTATGCACGCTACAGATCCATTGGCTGTTTACAGGGCAGTCCAGACAAAATAAAAATGAAAATCCTACCAAAAACCTGAGATTACCTTAGTTGTGGATGTGGGTAAATCAAATCAAATCAAACCAACTGAAACGGTCAAAATGGACGCTTAGGTGCGTCTACCCGACTCCCCTCACCTGGAAGATCCACGTGGCTCCTAGCACAGTGCAAAGGCTGGAAAATCCGACCACAGCTAAATAGTAAATAGTTCACTTGGCTCAGACCGCTAGTCACGGGGAAAAAGCAGTGAGTTTTTTCCAGGAACATTAGTTGAAGGTCCTCAATCATCTGCTCCCTGGACGAAGCGCTCCTCCTGTCTCGCCACACTGCAAATGGGGGCCCAGGGTAACTATGGGGTCCCCAAATCACCATAGGATTTTATTGAGCAGCAGCAACCCGTAACTGGCTTCGAGCCAACTGAGGTATGTGAGCGACGATGTTTGCCGTTTCAAGGGCTATCTCGGAGCTCAAACGTCCCAGGCCCGTTTCAGAAGAATAAGTATTGAAATGATATAACACGATTGCTGTTTTCAATCGAACATGCTTATCAATGACAAAACCAACACAAACACACCCACCCCCCTCCCACACACACCCATACAACGCCACACACATATATGCACGCTCACACAACAACGCAACCCACGCTGTATAATTCAGCCAATTATCATGCAAGCTTAAGTTGAACCAACATTGTTATTTCTACGATATTTCTTGTTTACCCCAATCCTCATTAATGGAAATTCCCCATGTTGATTTTTCTCTTCTTTTGAAAACTTTATGCTCTACTTCCAAGTATAATCCAAATACGAGAGCTTGCTATATCAACGTCCCCTGAAATGAATTCCTTCAACAGAAGAATGAAGAATGTGTGATCCATAGCTAATATCATTATATCATGTAAAACACAGTTGTGGTTTTTGGTTTTCGTTTTGTTTCATCGTAAAGCAATCAAGGTATTCCGGTGTCTGCATGAATGTACATGAGGCATTTGCATTGAGACTTGGCTCATTCCTTCCTTGCCAATAGGAAATTATGTCGTTGTATATTCTAGAGACTGGATACTATAGAGATTCTTGCCAATGAATTAGAGATATCTGAATCGAATCTTCACTGAACATTTTACAGGTTCCCTTGGTGGATCTTCACCAATATTTTAAGTGGTATAGTTTTGTTGGATCTTCACAAACATCATCAATATTGTATCTACGAGTTTTGAAGTTAGATTCTAACAGCTGTTCTATTAGTTCTCATGTCAGATCTACATGCCATCTCTTCTAAATATCGATGGTGTCGGTGCCGTTGTTTTTAGTAATCGTAGTAAAAATTTAAAAATAACAAACGTCGAGAAAATTTATCAACAATAAATTGACATTGAAATGATACTCGTTTAAAGTTTTTGGGAGTAGAATTCATTGCTTTCCTTAATGGTGCTTCAAGTCGTAATTTGTCTCTGAACTTCGACCAGATGAAAAAAATCAATAAGACCCTATTATTATGATAATGCGATATCTTTCTCTGATTGGCAAAGTAAGTACCCTGAAAGCTTTGGTCCCATCAAATAAATTTGATCTTTTAACGGGCAAGTAAAAATTGGTTCAAGAGATCAAAAACGTTTTTTTCGCAGACCCATTTGTAACGGCGATATTGATAAAGTAAAAAAAGGAACAAAAACATCTCAACAAAAAATGTACTCAATGGCGGACTGAATGTTTTATGTACCACTGATTTTAGAAAAGTTCTTTAATGTATTTTGAGTAAGAAGATTATTTATGGCTGGCAAGTAAAAGTGGAAACATAATTATGAGCGATTATCCAAATTTGCTCAAAGTTACACTTTTTTTTATTTTGGGTAAACGTTTACTATTAATTCACAGAATGAGGACCACTTCTGATATAAGAAAAATAGGTGTTATCTTCTCTGAGGAAAGCCTGAGACCGTTTTTCCAAAACCACGTTTGAAGACTTTGAAACTCTATCCTTTCTTTACAATATTAATTAAAAACTGAAATGTGCTGTCAAAAAAGATACTTAAATTGGATGTAACTAAGTAACTGTAACTATTTATCAAGCCGTCAGGAATTGAAAGTGAATTTCCCTTTGGCAATCAAACCTTCACCTTGGTATTTTCTAAACACAATGAAATAAAAGGAGAGTATTCTCATCCTTACAGTCAGAGAGAATCGTACAAACGTACAATATTTCTTAAGGGAAGTATTAATTTTAACCAAAAAACGGGCCTCAGAATTTTGGTTGAAGAATGGAAGCCCGCCTCGATAAAAAGTTTTTTTGTTTAAAGAGTATTCTAAGAAGGCTACTATTGACGATACGAGATTACGAGATTATGCTGGCCGCAGCTCGTAATACCAAACACCGCAAAGCAGAAAATATTCCATCGATCAATAAGATCGTTTCCACATTTTCAACTTATCAATGATCATTCTCCCAGTCGTGTCATTTTGAAAAAGAAAATACAATCCTATTCTGTGGGGATTCCTGATGTCTAAACCCGTCCACTAGAAAAAATCAGATAATTAGATATATACTTTCATGCCCCCATTTTTGGAATCGACACAATTAATATTCGGAACTGGTACGTGATAAGGGCAAAAACACGACAGGCAGCAAAGTTTGCGAGCTTTTGATTTTAGCTTGAAAAGCATTCCGAAATATTACATTAAAGTAAACTAAGAACTGCACAAGTAATTCGATTTCTTAAAATAGCTCTCTGTAAATAGACCGACAGTAAATCTTTCAGGGGCCACTGTAAGGCTTGAGAAAGATAAAAAAAAACAGACATGCGTCTGGAAACTTCGATCTTTATTGTATGGAGCTCGTGTGAAACAACGAGCTCACAATTTGTCATAACACCAACTAGACTTTTCCGTTTATAACTAAACAAGACAGGGGCTTCAGACGATTGTTTTGACTGTATTACAATCATGTACCCAATGCCCGTACACTTCATCCTGTCAGTTGCGTATCCCTAGTATGATCCATCCTGTCAATTGCGTATCCCTAGTATGATCCATCCTGTCAATTGCGTATCCCTAGTATGATCCATCCTGTCAATTGCGTATCCCTAGTATGATCCATCCTGTCAATTGCGTATCCCTAGTATGATCCATCCTGTCAATTGCATATCCCTAGTATCATCCATCCAGTCAATTGCGTATCCTTAGTATCATCCATTCAGTCAATTGCGTATCCCTAGTATCATCCATCCAGTCAATTACGTATCCCTAGTATCACCCATCCAGTCAATTATGCATATCCCTAGTTTCACCCATCCAGTCAATTACGTATCCCTAGCATCACCCATCCAATCAATTACGTATCCCTAGTATCACCCATCCAGTCAATTACATATCCCTAGTGTCATCCATCAGTCAATTTCGTATCCCTAGTGTGATCCATCATGTCAATTGCGTATCCCTAGTATCACCCATCCAGTCAATTACGTATCCCTAGTATCACCCATCCAGTCAATTGCGTATCCTTAGTATCACACATCCAGTCAATTACGTATCCCTAGTATCACCCATCCAGTCAATTTCGTATCCCTAGTGTGATCCATCATGTCAATTGCGTATCCCTAGTATCACCCATCCTGTCAATTGCGTATCCCTAGTATCACCTATCCAGTGAATTACGTATCCCTAGTATCACCCATCCAGTCAATTGCGTATCCCTAGTATCACCAATCCAGTCAATTGCGTATCCCTAGTGTCATCCATCCATGTCAATTGCGTATCCCTAGTGTGATCCATCCATCATGTCAATTGCGTATCCCTAGTATCACCCATCCAGTCAATTGCGTATCCCTAGTGTGATCCATCATGTCAATTGCGTATCCCTAGTATCACCCATCCAGTCAATTGCGTATCCCTAGTATCACCCATCCAGTCAATTGCGTATCCCTAGTACCACCCATCATGTCAATTGCGTATCCCTAGTATCACCCATCCAGTCAATTGCGTATCCCTAGTGTGATCCATCATGTCAATTGCGTATCCCTAGTATCACCCATCCAGTCAATTGTGTATCCCTAGTATCACCCATCCAGTCAATTGCGTATCCCTAGTGTGACCCATCATGTCAATTGCGTATCCCTAGTATCACCCATTAGTCAATTGCGTATCCCTAGTATCACCTATCCAGTCAATTGCGTATCCCTAGTATCACCCATCCAGTCAATTGCGTATCCCTAGTATCCCCATCCAGTCAATTGCGTATCCCTAGTATCCATCCAGTCAATTGCGTATCCCTAGTATCTCCCATCCAGTCAATTGCGTATCCCCAGTATCACCATCCAGTCAATTGCGTATCCCTAGTGTGATCCCATCATGTCAATTGCGTATCCCTAGTATCACCCATCCAGTCAATTGCGTATCCCTAGTATCACCTCAAATTGCGTCCTATCCAGTGAATTACAATTGTATCCCTAGTATCACCCATCCAGTCAATTGCGTATCCCTAGTGTGATCCATCATGTCAATTGCGTATCCCTAGTATCATCCATCCAGTCAATTGCGTATCCCTAGTATCACGTGATCCATCATGTCAATTGCGTATCCCTCCAGTATCACCCATCCAGTCAATTGCGTATCCCTAGTATTACCTATCCAGTCAATTCCGTATCCCTAGTGTGATCCATCATATCACCCATCCAGTCAATTGCGTATCCCTAGTATCATCATGTCCATCCAGTCAATTGCGTATCCAGTCATTGCATCCCATCCAGTCATCATGTCAATTGCGTATCCCTAGTATCATCCATCCAGTCAATTACGTCAATTGCGTATCCCTAGTGTCAATCCATCCAGTCAATTGCGTATCCCTAGTATCACCCATCCAGTCAATTGCGTATCCCTAGTGTGATCCATCATGTCAATTGCGTATCCCTAGTATCACCCATCCAGTCAATTGCGTATCCCTAGTATCATCCATCATGTCAATTGCGTATCCCTAGTATCACCCATCCAGTCAATTGCGTATCCCTAGTGTGATCCATCATGTCAATTGCGTATCCCTAGTATCATCCATCCAGTCAATTGCGTATCCCTAGTATCACCCATCAAGTCAATTGCGTATCCCTAGTGTAATCCATCATGTCAATTGCGTATCCCTAGTATCACCCATCCAGTCAATTGTGTATCCCTAGTGTGATCCATCATGTCAATTGCGTATCCCTAGTATCACCCATCCAGTCAATTGCGTATCCCTAGTATCACCCAGTGAATTGCGTATCCCTAGTATCACCCATCCAGTCAATTGCGTATCCCTAGTATCACCAATCCAGTCAATTGCGTATCCCTAGTATCACCCATCCAGTCAATTGCGTATCCCTAGTGTGATCCATCACGTCAATTGCGTATCCCTAGTGTAATCAATTGCGTATCCCTAATCCCCATCAGTCAATTGCGTAATCCCCATCCAGTCAATTGCGTATCCCTAGTATCCCTAGTATCCTAGTGTCACCCATCCAAGTCAATTGCGTATCCATGTAATCCATCCAGTCAATTGCGTATCCCTAGTATCACCCATCCAGTCAATTGCGTATCCCTAGTGTAATCCATCATGTCAATTGCGTATCCCTAGTATCACCCATCCAGTCAATTGCGTATCCCTAGTGTGATCCATCATGTCAATTGCGTATCCCTAGTGTCACCCATCCAGTCAATTGCGTATCCCTAGTATCTACCCATCATGTCAATTGCGTATCCCTAGTGTAATCCATCCAGTCAATTGCGTATCCCTAGTATCACCCATCAAGTCAATTGCGTATCCCTAGTGTAATCCATCATGTCAATTGCGTATCCCTAGTATCACCCATCCAGTCAATTGCATCCCTATGTGATCCCATGTCAATTGCGTATCCCTAGTATCACCCATCCAGTCAATTGCCCCTATATCACCCATCAAGTCAATTGCGTATCCATCATCCAATTGCATCAATTCCAGTCAATTGCGTATCCCTAGTATCACCTAGTATGATCCACTCCATCAATTGCGTATCCCTAGTATCACCCATCAGTGTGATCCATCATCCATCCAGTCAATTGCGTATCCCTAGTATCACCCATCAAGTAACTGATCCATCCATCAAGTCAATTACGTATCCCTAGTATCATCCTGTCAATTACGTATCCATTCTGTCAATTGCGTGTCCCTAGTATGATCCATCCTATCAATTACGTATCCCTAGTATGATCCATCCTGTCAATTGCATATCTCTAGTATGATCCATCCTGTCAATTACGTATACCTAGTATGATCCATTCTGTCAATTGCGTATACCTAGTATGATCCATCCTGTTAATTATGTATCCCTAGTATGATCCATCCTGTCAATTGCGTATCCCTAGTATGATCCATCCTGTCAATTACGTATCTCTAGTATGATCTATCATGTGAATTACGTATCCCTAGTATGATCCATCGTGTCAATTATGTATCTTAGTATGATCCATCCTGTCAATAAGGTATACCTAGTATGATCCATTCTGTCAATTACGTATCCCTAGTATGATCTATCCTGTCAATTACGTATCCCTAGTATGATCTATTCTGTCAATTACGTATCCCTAGTATGAACCATTCTGTCAATTACGTATCTCTAGTATGATCTATCCTGTCAATTACGTATCCCAAGTATGATATATCCTGTCAATCACGTATCCCTACAATGATCCATCCTATCAATTACATATCCCTAGTATGATCCATTCTGTCAATTACGTATCCCTTGTATGATCCATTCTGTCAATTACGTATCCCTAGTATGATCCATTCTGTCAATTACGTATCCTAGTATCATCTATTCTGTCAAATACGTATTCCTAGAATGATATCCATCCTGTCAATTGTGTATTCCTAGTGTGATCCATCCTGTCAATTACATATCCCTAGTATCACCCATCCTTGTCAATTGCATATCCCTAGTATGATTCATCCTGTCAATTGTGTATCCCTAGTATGATCCATCCTGTCAATTACGTATCCCTAGTATGATCCATCCTGTCAATTACGTATCCCTAGTATAATCCATCCTGTCAATTACGTATCCCTAGTATAATCCATCCTGTCAATTACCAACTCCCTAGTATGATCCATCCTGTCAATTACGTCTCCCTAGCATAATCCATCCTGTCAATTGTGTATGCCTAGTATGATCCATCCCATCAATTGCATATGTCCAGTATGATCCATCCTGTCAATTGCATATGTCCAGTATGATCCATCCCATCAATTGCATATGTCCAGTATGATCCATCCTGTCAATTGCGTATGCTAGTATGATCCATTGTGTCAATTGTGTATCCCTAGTATGATCCATGCAATCAATTGCGTATTCCTAGAATGATCCATTCTGTCAATTGCGTATGTCTAGTATGATCCATCCAGTCAATTGGGTATCCCTAGTACGATCCATTCTGTCAATGGCGTATGCCAAGTATGATCCATCCCATCAATTGCATATGTCTAGTATGATCCATCCTGTCAATTGCGTATGCTAAGTATGATCCATCCTGTCAATTGCGTATCCCTAGTATGTCCTCCTATCAATTGCGTATTCCTAGTATGATCCATCCTGTCAATTGGGTATCCCCAGTATGATCAATCCTGTCAATTGCATATCCCTAGTATGATCCATCTTGTCAATTGCGTATCCCTAGTATGATCCATTGTGTCAAGTGCGTATCCCTACTATGATCCATGGAATCAATTGCGTATTCCTAGAATGATCCATTCTGTCAATTGCGTATCCCTAGTATGATCCATCCTGTCAATTGCCTATCCCTAGTATGATACATCGATAAATTGCATATCCCTAGTATGATACATCATGTTAATTCCGTATACCTAGTATGATACATCATGTCAATTGCATATCCCTAGTATGATACATCATGTTAATTGCATATCCCTATTATGATACATCCTGTCAATTGCAATCCCTAGTTTAATCCATCATGTCAATTACATATCCCTAGTATTATCCATCATGTCAATTACGTGTCCCTAGTATGATCCATTCTGTCAATTACTAATCCCTAGTATAATCCATCCTATCAGTTACGTATCTCTAGTATCCCTAGATCCATCCTGTCAGTTACGTATCTCTAGGGGTATCCCTGACCCATCCTGTCAATTACGTATCCCTAGTATCCCTACGATCCATCCTGTCAGTTACGTATCTCTAGCACCCTTACGATCCATCCTGTCAGTTACGTATCCTAGTATCCCTATGATCCATCCTGTCAGTTACGTTTCTCTAGTAACCCTACGATCCATCCTGTCAGTTACGTATCTCTATTACCCCTACGATCCATCCTGTCAGTTACGTATCCCTAGTACCCCTATGATCCATCCTGTCAGTTACGTATCTCTAGTACCCCTACGACCCATCCTGTCAGTTACGTATCTCTAGTACCCCTACGACCCATCCTGTCAGTTACGTATCTCTAATACCCCTATGACCCATCCTGTCAGTTACGTATCTCTAATACCCCTACGACCCATCCTGTCAAATACGTATCCCTAGTATGATCAAACCTGTCAGTTACGTATCCCTAGTACCCCTATGACCCATCCTGTCAATTACGTATCTCTAATACCCCCTACGACCCATCCTGTCAATTACGTATCCCTAGTATGTTCCATTCTCTCAATTGCGTATCCCTAGACCATCCTGTCAATTGCGTATCTCCTAATATCCAACCTAATTGCGACCCATCCAACCAGTTACGTATCCCTAGTATGATCCAACCTCTCAATTACGTATCCTAGTATGATTCAACGTGTCAAATACGTATCCCCTATGATCCAGCCTGGCAATTACGTATCCCCATTATGATCCAACCCAGTTACGTATCCCTAGTATGATCCAACCTGTCAGTTACGTATCCCTAGTGATCCATCCTTGCAATTTCGTATCCAGTATGATCCATCCCGTCATTTACGTATCCCTAGTATAATCCATCCTGTCAATTACGTGTCCCTAGTATAATCCATCCTGTCAAATACGTATCCCTAGTATGATCTATTCTTTCAGTTACGTATCCCTAGTATGATCCATTCTGTCAATTACGTATCAATTATACACATCCTATTAGTACCTAGTATGATCCATCCTGTCAGTTACTAATCTCTAGTACCCCTACGACCCATCCTGTCAGTTACGTATCTCTAAACCCTATGATCCATCCTGTCAATTGCGTATCCCTAGTGCCCTTTACGGTCAATTATGTATCAATTATCACATCCCTAGTATGTTCCATTCTCTCAATTGCGTATACCTAGTATGATCCAACCTGTCAATTGCGTATCCCTAGTATGATCCAACCTGTCATTTACGTATCACTAGTATGATCCTACCTGTTAAATACGTATCCTAGTATGATCCAACCTCTCAATTACGTATCCCTAGTATGATTCAACCTGTCAATTACGTATCCCTAGTATGATCCAACCTGTCAATTACGTATCCCTAGTATGATCCAACCTGTCAATTACGTATCCGTATTATGATCCAACCTAGTTACGTATCCCTAGTATGATCCAACCCATTTAGTTACGTATCCCTAGTATGATCCTACCTGTCAGTTACGTATCTCTAGTATGATCCAACCTCAATTACGTATCACTATTATTATCCAACCTGTCAGTTACGTATCCCTAGTATGATCCAACCTGTCAGTTACGTATCCCTAGTATGATCCAACCTGTCAGTTACGTATCCCTAGTATGATCCAACCTGTCAGTTACGTATCCCTAGTATGATCCAACCTGTCAGTTACGTATCTCTAGTATGATCCAACCTGTCAATTACGTATCACTAGTATGATCCAACCTGTCAGTTACGTATCTCTAGTATGATCCAACCTGTCAGTTACGTATCTCTAGTATGATCCAACCTCAATTACGTATCCCTATTATGATCCAACCTGTCAGTTACGTATCCCTAGTATGATCCAACCTGTCAGTTACGTATCCCTAGTATGATCCAACCTAGTCAGTTACGTATCCCTAGTATGATCCAACCTGTCAGTTACGTATCCCTAGTATGATCCAACCTGTCAGTTACGTATCTATATGGTCCAACCTGTCAGTTACGTATCTCTAGTATGATCCAACCTGTCAGTTACGTATCTCTAGTATGATCCAACCTGTCAGTTACGTATCTCTAGTATGATCCAACCTGTCAGTTACGTATCCCTGGTATGATCCAACCTGTCAGTTACGTATCTCTAGTATGATCCAACCTGTCAGTTGCCTATCCCTAGTATGATCTATTCTGTCAATTACGTATCCCTAGTATAATCCATCATGTCAATTACGTATCCCTAGTATGATTCAACCTGGCAATTACGTATCTCTAATATGATCCATTGTGTCGATTACGTATCTCTAGTATCTCTACGATCCAGCTCATAAGTACATATTCCTAGTATGATCAATCATGTCAATTATGTATCCCTAGTATGATCAATCCTGTCAAATACGTATCCCTAATATGATCAATCCTGTCAATTACATATCCCTAGTATGATCAATCCTGTCAATTATGTATCCCTAGTATAATCCATCCCGTCAATTACGTATCCGTAGCATAATCCATCCTGTCAATTACGTATCTCTAGTATAATCCATCCCGTCAATTACGTATCCCTAGTATGATCCATCCTGTCAATTACGTATCCCTAGTATGATCTATCCTGGCAATTACGTATCCCTAGTATGATCCATCCTGTCAATTATGTATCCCTAGTATAATCCATCCTGTCAATTACGTATCCCTAGTATGATCCATCCTGTCAATTACGTATCCCTAGTATGATCCATCCTGTCAATTACGTATCCCTAGTATGATTCAACCTGGCAATTACGTATCTCTAATATGATCCATCCTGTCAGTTACGTATCGCTATTACCCATACGATCCATCCTGTCAGTTACGTATCGCTCTTACCCATACGATCCATCATAGTCAATTACGTATCGCTATTACCCATACGATCCATCCTGTCAGTTACGTATCGCTAGTGCACCCTCGATCCACCACATCAATCACGTATTCATAACACCCATACGACCCATCATGTCAAGTAAATACTCACAGCACTACTATGGCTCATCATGCCAATTACGTCTCCTTGCTACCTCTACGATTCATCATGCCAATTATAGACTCATTAGCACCTAGTATGATCCATAATGTCAATTATACACTCATTAGTACCTAGTATGAATCCATCATGTCAATTATACACTCATTAGTACCTAGTATGATCCATCATGTCAATTATACACTCATTAGTACCTAGTATGATCCATCATGTCAATTATACACTCATAAGTACCTAGTATGATCCATCATGCCAATTATACACTCATTAGTACCTAGTATGATCCATCATGTCAATTATACACTCATTAGCACCTAGTATGATCCATCATGTCAATTATACACTCATATAGCACCTCAGTATGATCCATCATGTCAATTATACACTCATTAGTACCTAGTATGATCCATCATGTCAATTATACACTCATTAGTACCTAGTATGATCCATCATGTCAATTATACACTCATTAGTACCTAGTATGATCCATTGTGTCAATTACTTAACCCAACTACATGTATAATCCAGCGTAGTATTATCAATTGCGCAACCTAAGGTACTGCTAGTAGCCTATGGTCCGTAATAGCAATTGCATATCTCTCATAACCCTTTGATCGATTATAGCAATTGCATATCTCTCGTATCTCTTTGATCCATCATAGCAATTGCATATACCCTCGTATCCCTATAATTAATCATGACAATTGCATATTTCTCGTATACCCCTTTAATTAATCATAGATCAATGCATATACCTCGTATCATATAATCATGACAATTGCATATCCCTATAATTAATCATGACAATTGCATATACTGCGTATCCTTATAATTAATCATGACAATTGCATATCCCTCGTATCCCTATAATTAATCATGACAATTGCATATACTTCATGACAATTGAATATCCCTATAATTAATCATGACAATTGCATATCCATCGTATCCCTATAATTAATCATGACAATTGCATATCCTATCACTCGTATCCCTATAATTAATCATGACAATTACATATCACTCGTATCCCTATAATTAATCATGACAATTGCATATCCCTCGTATTCCTATAATTAAACATGAAAATTGCATATCCCCTCGTATCCGTATAATTAATCATAACAATTGCATATCCCTCGTATCCCTATAATTAATCATGACAATTAATCATGACAATTGTATATCCCTCGTATCCCTATAATTAATCATGACAATTGCATACCTCTAATGCCTTTATGATCCAGCATAACAACTGCATACCCTATAATAGCTCTATGATCCAGTATAACAATTATATATCCCTAATACCTCTTTGATCAAGCATAACAATTGCATACACCTAGTACTTCTATGGTTCAGTATAACAATTGCATGAACCTAATACCTCTATGATGCAGCATACCAATTACATAAACCGCAAACCATTATGATCCACCCTAACAATGGCATATCTCTAGTACCTTTAGGATCCATCATAACAATTGTGTACCCCTGGTACCTTTGGATCATAATAATTGAAAACGCCTAGTACCCTTAGTATTCATCCCAACAATTGCGTACTCCTAGTACACCTATAATCCCCCATAACAATTGTGTACCTCTAGTACACCTATAATCCCCCATAACAATTGTGTACCCATAGTACACCTATAATCCCCCATAACAATTGTGTACCTCTAGTACACCTATAATCCCCCATAACAATTGTGTACCCATAGTACACCTATAATCCCCCATAACAATTGTGTACCTCTAGTACACCTATAATCCCCCATAACAATTGTGTACCTATAATCTAGTACACCTATAATCCATCATAACAATTGTGTACCCCTATAATCATCTAACAATTGTGTAATCCATCCATAAACAATTGTGTACCCCTAGTACACCTATAATTCATCATAACAATTGTGTACATCTAGTGCATCTCTAATCCACCATAACAATTGTGTACATCTAGTACACATATAATCCACCATAACAATTGTGTACCCCTAGTACACCTATAATCCACCATAACATTTGTGTACCCCTAGTACACCTATAATCCATCATAACAATTGTGTACCCCTAGTACACCTATAATCCACCATTTGTGTACCCCTATAACATAATCCACCATTTTGTGTAACCCTAGTACACCTATAATCCATCATAACAATTGTGTATCCCTAGTACACATATAATCCACCATAACAATTGTGTACCTCTAGTACACCTATAATCCACCATAACAATTGTGTACCTCATAGTACACATATAATCCATCATAATCCAATTTTGTGTACCCCTAGTAAATCTATAATCCACCATAACAATTGTGTACCCCTTGTACCTTTTGATCCATCATAGAATGGCAAAACCACAGTACTCTTAGGATCCATCTTAACAGTTGCGTTCCCCCAGTATCCTTGACTATTACAATATTTTGTTATGTGTTTATTAAGAATTCAAGTAACAAGATTATATATGTCAGAATAGAAATAAGAAATGACAAAGCATATCGTATAAGTACATGTACATGTCGTAAACGAACGTTATCAATACCCTAGGGATCCATCATAATAAGTGTATACCCTTTGCATCCTTCATCACAATTGCCCACCCCTAGTACGCGTCAGATCGATCATAACAATTGTGTACTCCTAGTACCCTTATGACCCAACATAATAATTGTGTACCCCTAGTACCCTTACGATCCGACATAACAATAATTGTGCACCTTAGTACCCTCAGGATCCATTATAACAATTGTGTACCCCTAGGATCAACCATAATAACTGTGTATCCCTAGTACCGCTATGATCCATCATAGCAATTGTGTACTCTAGTTCCCCTATGATCAATTATAGCAGTTGTGTATCCATAGTACCGCTATGATCCATCATAGCAGTTGTGTACCCCTATTTCCCCTATGATCCATCATAGCAAATGTGTACCCCTAGTTCTCATATGATCAACCATAGTAATTGTATACCCACAGTACTGATGTGACCCTTCATAGCAGATGTGTACCCCTAGTTCCCCTATGATCAATTATAGCAGATGTGTACCCCCAGTTCCCCTATGATCCATAATAGCAATTGTGTACCAATAGTACCGCTATGATCCTTCAGCTCAATAAAGATTGTGTACCCCTGGTTCCCCTATGATCCATCCTAGCAATTGTGTACCCTTAGTTCTCCTATTACCCATCATAGCCATTGTGTACCCATAGTAATACTATTGTGTAACCCTAGTTCCCCTACGATCCATCATAGCAATTGTGTACCCATAATTCCCCTATGATCCATCATAGCAATTGTGTACCCATAGTTACCCTATGATCCATCATAGCAAGTGTGTACCCATAGTTCCGCTATGATCCGTCATAGCAATTGTGTACCTATAGTTCCCCTATGACCCATCATAGCAATTGTGTACTCATAGTACCACTATGATCCATCATAGCAATTGTGTACTCCTGGTTCTTCTATGATCCATCATAGCAATTGTGTACTCATAGTTCCCCTATGATCCATCATAACAATTATGTACCCATACTACCGATATGATCCATCATAGCAGTTGTGTACCCATAGTTCTCCTATGATCCATCATAGCACTTTTGTACCCATAGTTCCCCTATGATCCATTATAGCAATTGTGTACCTATAGTACCACTATGATCGATCATAGAAATTGTGTACCCATAGTTCCCATAAGATTCATCATGGAAATTGTGTACACACAGTATCGCTATGATTCATCACAGCAATTGTGTATTCCTAGTTCCCCTATGATCCATTATAGCAATTGTGTACCCACATTACCCATATGATCCATCATAGCATTTGTGTATCCCAAGTTCCTCTATGATTCATCATTGCAATTGTGTACCCATTGTACCACTATGATCCATCATAGCAATTGTGTACCCTTATTACCGCTACCATCCATCACAGCAATTGTGTGCCCATAGCAACGCTATGATCCATTATAGAGTACCACTATTATCCATCATAGCAATTGTGTACCCATAGCACCGTTATGATCCCTCATAGCAATTGTCTATCCATATTACCATTACGATCCATAATAGCAATTGTATACCCATAGTAGATCTATGATCTATCATAGCAATTGTGTACCCCTACTTCCCTATGATCCATTATAGCATTTGTGTATCCATCATATCAATTGTGTATCCCTAGTTCCTCTATGATCCATCATAGCATTTGTGTTTCCCTAGTTCCCCTATGATCC
>JAXRKP010003169.1:2500-23244 GCA_037039925.1 Doris montereyensis | reverse complement strand
CTTTTTCTCTCCTGTATAGACTGTGGAAAAACAAAACGTGTATAGCTTTTCTTCTCCCCTGTATAGACTGTGTGAAAACAAAACGTGTATAGCTTTTCCTCCCTGTATAGACTGTGAAAACAAAACGTGTATAGCTTTTCTCCCCTGTATAGACTGTGAAAACAAACGTGTATAGCTTGTTCTCTCCCTGTATAGACTGTGTGAAAAAAAAACGTTTGTAGCTTGTTCTCTCCTGTATGGATCTGCGTGAAAACAAAACGTTTGTAGTTTGTTCTCTCCCCTGTATAGGACTGTGTGAAACAAAACGTTTGTAGCTTGTTTCTCTCCCTGTATAGACTGTGTGAAAACAAAACGTTTGTAGCTTGTTCTCTCCTGTATGGATCATGTGAAAACAAAACGTTTGTAGCTTGTTCTCTTCTCCTATGGACTCAGTGAAAACAAAACGTTTGTAGCTTGTTCTCTCCCTGTATGGATTTAGTGAAAACAAAACGTTTGTAGCTTGTTCTCTCCCTGTATGGACTCAGTGAAAACAAAACGTTTGTAGCTTGTTCTCTCCCTGTATGGACTCAGTGAAAACAAAACGTTTGTAGCTTGTTCTTCCTGTATGGACTCAGTGAAACAAACGTTTGTAGCTTGTTCTTCCCTGTATGGATTTATAAACAAAACGTGTATAGCTTTTTTCCCTGTATGGACTGTGTGAAAATAAAACGTTTGTAGCTTTTTCTCTCCCTGTATGGACTGTGTGAAAACAAAACGTTTGTAGCTTTTTCTCTCCCCCTGTATAGACTGTGTGAAAACAAAACGTATAGCTTTTCTCTCCTCTATAGACTGTGTGAAAATAAAACGTTTGTAGCTTTTTCTCCCCTGTATAGACTGTGAAACAAAACGTGTATAGCTTTTTCTCTCCTGTATAGACTGTGAAAACAAAAACGTATAGCTTTTCTCTCCCTGTACAGACTGTGTGAAAAAAAACGTGTATAGCTTTTCTCCCCTGTATAGACTGTGTGAAAACAAAACGTGTATAGCTTTTCTCTCCCTGTATAGACTGTGTGAAAATAAAACGTGTATAGCTTTTCTCCTCCCTGTATAGACTGTGAAAACAAAAACGTGTATAGCTTTTTCTCCCTGTATGGACTGTGTGAAAATAAAAATGTATAGCTTTTCTCCCTGTATAGACTGTGTGAAAACAAACGTGTATAGCTTTTCTCTCTCCCTGTATGGACTGGTGGAAAATAAAACGTTTGTAGCTTTTTCTTCCCTGTATAGACTGCAAAAACAAAACGTTCATAGCTTCCTCTCACTCTGTGGGTAGCATAGAAAAAAACAACGTTTGTAGTTTTTCCTCTCACTCTGTGGGTAGTGTATAAAAACAACGTTTGTAGCTTTCCCTCTCACTCTGTGGGTAGTTTATAAAAACAACGTTCATAGCTTTCCCTCTCACTCTCTGGGTAGTTTATAAAACAACGTTTGTAGTTTCTTCTCACTCTGTGGGTAGTTTATAAAAACAACGTTCATAGCTTTCCTCTCATTCTGTGGGTAGCATAGAAAAAACAACGTCCATAGCTTTCCTCACTCTGTGGGTAGCATAGAAAAAAACAACGTTCATAGCTTCCTCTCACTCTGTGGGTAGCATAGAAAAAAACAACAACGTTCATAGCTTTCTCTCACTCTGTGGGTAGCATAGAAAAAAACAAACGTTCATAGCTTCCCTCTCACTCTGTGGGTAGTTTATAAAAACAAATGTTCATAGCTTTCCTCTCACTCTGTGGGTAGTTTATAAAAAACAATGTCTATAGCTTTCCCTCTCACTCTGTGGGGTAGTTTATAAAAACAATGTCTATAGCTTTCCCTCACTCTGTGGGTAGTTTATAAAAACAATGTTCATAGCTTTCCCTCTCACTCTGTGGGTAGTTTATAAAAAAACAATGTTCATAGCTTTCCTCTCACTCTGTGGGTAGTTTATAAAAAAACAATGTTCATAGCTTTCCTCTCACTCTGTGGGTGTTTATAAAACAACGTTCATAGCTTTCTCACTCTGTGGGTAGTTTATAAAAAACAATGTTCATAGTTTTCCTCTCACTCTGTGGGTAGTTTATAAAAAAACAATGTTCATAGCTTTCCTCTCACTCTGTGGGTAGTTTATAAAAACAACGTTCATAGCTTTTCCTCTCACTCTGTGGGTAGTTTATAAAAAAACAACGTTTGTAGCTTTCCCTCTCACTCTGTGGGTAGTTTATAAAAACAATGTTCATAGCTTTCCTCTCACTCTGTGGGTAGTTTATAAAAACAATGTTCATAGCTTTCCTTCACTCTGTGGTAGTTTATAAAAACAACGTTCATAGCTTTCCTCTCACTCTGTGGGTAGTTTATAAAAACAATGTTCATAGCTTTCCCTCTCACTCTGTGGGTAGTTTATAAAAACAACGTTTGTAGCTTTCCTCTCACTCTGTGGGTAGTTTATAAAACAACGTTTGTAGCTTTCCTCTTCACCTGTGGGTAGTTTATAAAAACAACGTTTGTAGCTTTTCCTCTCATTCTGTGGGTAGTTTATAAAAACAACGTTTGTAGCTTTCCTCTCACTCTGTGGGTAGGTTTATAAAAACAACGTCCATAGCTTTCCCTCTCACTCTGTGGGTAGTTTATAAAAACAACGTTTGTAGCTTTTCCCTTCTCTGTGGGTAGTTTATAAAAACAACGTTTGTAGCTTTCCTCTCACTCTGTGGTCAGTTTATAAAACCAATGTTTGTAGCTTTTCTCTCACTCTGTGGGTAGTTTATAAAAACAACGTTTGTAGCTTTCCCTCACTCTGTGGGTAGTTTATAAAAACAACGTTTGTAGTTTCCTCTCACTTGTGGGTAGAAATATAAAAAACAACGTTTGTAGTTTTTCATCTCACTCTGTGGGTAGTTTATAAAACAACGTTTGTAGCTTTCCTCACTCTGTGGTAGTTTATACAAACAACGTTTGTAGCTTTCCCTCTCACTCTGTGGGTAGTTTATAAAAACAACGTTTGTAGCTTTTCCTCCTCACTTGTGGTAGTTTATAAAACAATGTTCATAGCTTTTCCTCTCACCTGTGGGTAGTATAAAAACAACGTTCATAGCTTTCCTCTCACTTTACGGGTAGTCTATAAAAACAACGTTCATAGCTTTCCTTTCACTTGGTGGGTAGTGTATAAAAACAACCTTGTAGCTTCTCACTCTGTGGGTAGTTTATAAAAAACAATGTTCATAGCTTTCCTCTCACTCTGTGGTAGTTTATAAAAACAATGTTCTATAGCTTTCCTCTCACTCTGTGGGTAGTTTATAAAACAACGTTCATAGCTTTCCTCTCACTTGGTGGGTAGGTATAAAAACAACGTTCTGTAGCTTTCCCTCTCACTCTGTGGGTAGTTTATAAAAAAAAACAATGTTCATAGCTTTCCTCTCACTTTGTGGGTAGTTTATAAAAACAATGTTCATAGCTTTCCTCTCACTCTGTGGGTAGTTTATAAAAAACAACGTTCATAGCTTTCCTCTCACTCTGTGGGTAGTTTATAAAAACAATGTTCATATAGCTTCCTCTCACTCTGTGGGGTAGTTTATAAAAAAACAATGTTCATAGCTTTCCTCTCACTCGTGGGTAGTTTATAAAAACAACGTTCTTAGCTTTTCCTCTCACTCTGTGGGTTTATAAAAAACAACGTTTGTAGTTTTCCTCTCACTCTGTGGGTAGTTTATAAAAAACAATGTTCATAGCTTTCCTCTCACTCTGTGGGTTTATAAAAAAACAATGTTCATAGCTTTCCCTCTCACCTGTGGGTAGTTTATAAAAACAACGTTCATAGCTTTCCTCACTCTGTGGGTAGTTTTATAAAAACAACGTTCATAGCTTCTCACTTGTGGGTAGTTTATAAAAACAACGTTTGTAGCTTTCCTCTCACTCTGTGGGTAGTTTATAAAACAACGTTTGTAGCTTTCCTCACTTGTGGGTAGTTTATAAAAACAACGTTTGTAGCTTTTCCTCATTCTGTAGTTTATAGAAAACAACGTTTGTAGCTTTCCCTCACTCTGTGGGTAGTTTATAAAAAACAACGTCCATAGCTTTCCTCTCACCTGTGGGTAGTTTATAAAAAACAACGTTTGTAGCTTTTCCTCTCACTCTGTGGGTAGTTTATAAAAAACAACGTTTGTAGCTTTCCTCTCACTTCTGTGGGTAGTTTATAAAACCATGTTTGTAGCTTTCACCTGTGGTAGCTTATAAAACAACGTTTGTAGCTTTCCTTCTCACTTCAGGGAAGCTTATAAAAACAACGTTTGTAGCTTTTCCCTTCACTCTGTGGGTAGTTTATAAAAACAACGTTTTTGTAGTTTTTCATCTCACTCTGTGGGTAGTTTATAAAAACAACGTTTGTAGCTTTCACTCACTCTGTGGGTAAACAGCATAAACAACGTTTGTAGCTTTTCTCACTCTGTGGGTAGTTTATAAAAACAACGTTTGTAGCTTTTCCTCTCACTCTGTGGGTAGTTTATAAAAACAATGTTCATAGCTTTCCTCTCACTCTGTAGTGTATAAAAACAACGTTCAGCTTTCCTCTCACTTTACGGGTGGTCTATAAAAACAACGTTCATAGCTTTCCCTTTTCACTTGGTGGGGTAGTGTATAAAAACAACGTTTGTAGCTTCTTCCTCTCACTCTGTGGGTAGTTTATAAAAAACAATGTTCATAGCTTTCCTCTCACTCTGTGGGTAGTTTATAAAAACAATGTTCATAGCTTTCCCTCTCACTCTGTGGGTAGTTTATAAAAACAACGTTCATAGCTTTCCCTCTCACTTGGTGGGTAGTGTATAAAAAAACAACGTTTGTAGCTTTCCTCTCACTCTGTGGTAGCATAGAAAACAACGTTCATAGCTTTTCCCTCACTCTGTGGGTAGCATAGAAAAAAAAACAACGTTCATAGCTTTCCCTCTCACTCTGTGGGTAGTTTATAAAAAAACAATGTTCATAGCTTTCCTCACTCTGTGGGTAGTTTATAAAAACAATGTTCATAGCTTTCCTCTCACTCTGTGGGTAGTTTATAAAAACAAGGTTCATAGCTTTTCTCTCACTCTATGGGTAGTTTATAAAAACAATGTTCATAGCTTTTCCTCTCACTCTGTGGGTAGTTTATAAAAACAAATGTTCATAGCTTTCCTCTCACTCTGTGGGTAGTTTATAAAAACAATGTTCATAGCTTTCCCTCTCACTCTGTGGGTAGTTTATAAAAACAACGTTCATAGCTTTCCCTCTCACTCTGTGGGTAGTTTATAAAAAAACAATGTTCATAGCTTTCCTCACTCTGTGGGTAGTTTATAAAAACAATGTTCATAGCTTTTCCTCTCACTCTGTGGGTAGTTTATAAAACAACGTTCCATAGCTTTTCCTCTCACTCTGTGGGTAGTTTATAAAAACAACGTTTGTAGCTTTCCTCTCACTCTGTGGGGTAGTTTATAAAAAACAAGGTCTATAGCTTTCCTCTCACTCTGTGGGTAGTTTATAAAAACAATGTTCATAGCTTTCCCTCTCACAGTTTATAAAAACAACGTCTAGTGTGGGTAGTTTATAAAAACAACGTCCATAGCTTTCCCTCTCACTCTGTGGGTAGTTTATAAAAACAACGTTCATAGCTTTCCCTCTCACTCTGTGGGTAGTTTATAAAACAACGTTCATAGCTTTCCCTCTCACTCTGTGGGTAGTTTATAAAAACAACGTTTGTAGTTTCCCTCTCACTCTGTGGGTAGTTTATAAAAACAACGTTTGTAGCTTTCCCTCACTCTGTGGGTAGTTTATAAAAACAACGTTTGTAGCTTTTCCTCTCATTCTGTGGGTAGTTTATAAAAACAACGTTTGTAGCTTTCCCTCTCACTCTGTGGGTAGTTTATAAAAACAACGTTTGTAGCTTTCCTCTCACTTGTGGAGTAGTTTATAAAAACAACGTTTGTAGCTTTTCCTCTCACTCTGTGGAGTAGTTTATAAAAACAACGTTTGTAGCTTTCCCTCTCACTCTGTGGTAGTTTATAAAACCAATGTTTGTAGCTTTCCCTCTCACTCTGTGGGTAGTTTATAAAAACAACGTTTGTAGCTTCCTCACTCTGTGGGTAGTTTATAAAAACAACGTTTGTAGCTTTCCCTCACTCTGTGGGTAGTTTATAAAAACAACGTTTGTAGTTTTTCATCTCACTCTGTGGGTAGTTTATAAAAACAACGTTTGTAGCTTTCCCTCTCACTCTGTGGGGTAGTTTATAAAAACAACGTTTGTAGCTTTCCCTCTCACTCTGTGGGTAGTTTATAAAAACAACGTTTGTAGCTTTTCCTCTCACTCTGTAGGTAGTTTATGTAACAATGTTCATAGCTTTCCTCTCACTCTGTGGGTAGTGTATAAAAACAACGTTCATAGCTTTCCTACTCACTTTACGGGTAGTGTGTATAAAAACAACGTTCATAGCTTTCCCTTTCACTTGGTGGGTAGTGTATAAAAACAACGTTTGTAGCTTTTCCCTCACTCTGTGGGTAGTTTATAAAAAACAATGTTCATAGCTTTCCCTCTCACTCTGTGGGTAGTTTATAAAAAACAATGTTCATAGCTTTCCTCTCACTCTGTGGGTAGTTTATAAAAACAACGTTCATAGCTTTCCCTCTCACTCTGTGGGTAGTTTATAAAACAACGTCCATAGCTTTCCTCTCACTCTGTGGGTAGTTTATAAAAACAATGTTCATAGCTTTCCCTCTCACTCTGTGGGTAGTTTATAAAAAACAATGTTCATAGCTTTCCCTCTCACTCTGTGGGTAGTTTATAAAAACAACGTTTGTAGCTTTCCCTCTCACTCTGTGGGTAGTTTATAAAAACAACGTTTGTAGCTTTCCCTCTCACTCTGTGGGTAGTTTATAAAAACAACGTTTGTAGCTTTTCCTCTCACTCTGTGGGTAGTTTATAAAAACAACGTTTGTAGCTTTCCCCTCTCACTCTGTGGGTAGTTTATAAAAACAACGTTTGTAACTTTCCCTCTCACTCTGTGGGTAGTTTATAAAAACAACGTTTGTAGCTTTCCTCTCACTCTGTGGAGTAGTTTATAAAAACAACGTTTGTAGCTTTCCCTCTCACTCTGTGGGTAGTTTATAAAAACAACGTTTGTAGTTTTTCATCTCACTCTGTGGGTAGTTTATAAAAACAACGTTTGTAGCTTTCCTCTCACTCTGTGGGTAGTTTATAAAAACAACGTTTGTAGCTTTCCCTCTCACTCTGTGGGTAGTTTATAAAAACAACGTTTGTAGCTTTTCCTCTCACTCTGTGGGTAGTTTATAAAAACAACGTTCATAGCTTTCCCTCTCACTCTGTGGGTAGTGTATAAAAACAACGTTCATAGCTTTCCCTCTCACTTTACGGGTAGTGTATACAAACAACGTTCATAGCTTTCCCTTTCACTTGGTGGGTAGTGTATAAAAACAACGTTTGTAGCTTTCCCTCTCACTTTGCGGGTAGTATATAAAAACAACGTTTGTAGCTTTCCTCTCACTTTGCGGGTAGTATATAAAAACAATGTTTGTAGCTTTCCCTCTCACTTTGCGGGTAGTATATAAAAACAACGTTTGTTGTTTTATCTCTAACTTTTTGGGTAGTGTATAAAAACAACGTTTGTTGCTTTATCTCTCACTTTTTGGGTAGTGTATAAAAAACAATGTTTGTGGCTTTATCTCTAACTCTGTGCGTAGTGTATAAAAACAGCGTTTGTAGCTTTATCTCTAACTTTGTGGTAGTGTATACAAAACGTTTGTAGATTTCCCTCTCACTTTTTGGGTAATGTATAAAAAGCAACGTTTTTGATAGTAACCTTTGCAAAACATATTAATGGAATCATGATCTACAATCACTATTTCTTAAATAAACGTTACCAAAACTATTGATAGTAATCTTTTCAAAGCAAATCAATGCAATACTTATCTACAATCGCCATCTCTTAAACGAACATTACCAAATACATTGCTAGTTATCTTTGCAAAAGAAATCAATGAATTCATGATCTACAATCGCCATAACTTAAACAACCGTTACCAAATCTATTGATAGTAATCTTTGCAAAACAAATCAATCAAATAATTATCTACAATCACCATTTCTTAAACGAACGTTACCAAAACTATTGATAGTAATCTTTGCAAACAAATCAATCAAATCATGATCTAAAATCATCATTTCTTCAATAAACGTTACTGAAGCGTATGAGGGGTGATCGTGGCCAAAAAATAAATCAATGACGTCATGATCTACATTCACCATTTCTCAAATGAACGTTTCCAAATCTATTTGTAGTAATCTTTGCAAAACAAATCAATGAAATCATGATCTACAATCACTATTTCTTAAATGAACGTTACGAAAAATTTGATAGTAATCTTTGCAAAACAAATCAATCAAATCATGATCTAAAATCATCATTTCTGAAACGAACGTTACCAAAACTATTGATAGTAATCTTTGCAAAACAAATCAATCAAATCATGATCTAAAATCATCATTTCTGAAAGAACGTTACCAAATCTATTGATAGTAATCTGTGCAAGACAAATCAATCAAATCATGATCTAAAATCATCATTTCTGAAACGAACGTTACCAAATGTATTGATAGTAATCTTTGCAAAACAAATCAAGGAAATCATGATCTACAATGACCGTTTCTCAAATGAACGTTATCACAACGAGTGATGGTAACGTTTGCACAAACAAATCACTCAGATCATTATCTACACTGACCATTTCTGAAACGAGCGTTACCAAAACTATTGATAGTAATCTTTGCAAAACAAATCAATCAAATCATGATCTAAAATCATCATTTCTTCAACAAACGTTACGGAAACGTATGTGGGTGCTCGTGGCCAAATAAATTAATAAAATCATGATCTACAATCACAATTTGTTAAACGATCGTTACCAAAACTATTGAAAGTAATCTTTTTACAACGAATCAAGGAAATCATTTTCTACAATCACCATTTCTTAAACGAATATTACGAAAATTATTGATGGTAACCTTTGCAAAACAAATCAAGGAAATCATGATCTACAATCATCATTTCGTAAATGAACGTTACCAAAACTATTAATAGCAATATTTGCAAAACAGATCAAGGAAATTGTTTTCTACAATCACAATTTCTTCTACTAATACAATTGCTACTTCTACTACTATTATTACTACTTCTACTAGGCCTATAACTTCTAGGAATACAATTACTATTACTACTACTAGTACTCATACGAAGGAGCCACAGTGTAATGAAGTCAAAGGCGAAATATGACAATAAGTGACAACTCCACTAATAAAGACAGAACAGACACGTGACGTTTCGGGTATAACCCTTCGTCAGACAACAAACGAGAAATATTTAGAATCTAGATCTAAGTAATACCTCCGGCATCACACAATGTGATGTCAGAAGAAAAACATAAAGCAGAAAAACATTTCCTAACTGGCATTTTTTGAAATTTCAGATAAGTTGTTTACTCTCTCCCTTATTGTATCGATACATTTGTAATTTATATACATTTCGCACCTTCAGTGCATATTTTTATCTTGATTAACACTTCCTTTCATTCAATCTCTATTATTTCTTCTTTCTAGACCCAGTGAGATATAGATCTAGTCTTACATTTATCCTATTTTTTCGTTCATGTTTCCCATACTCTCCTCCCTTTCTTTCTTCCCTGCCTGTTTTCTTTCTTTTCTCTCTTTCACTCACTCACTCTGTCTCTCTCTCTCTCTGTCTCTGTCTCTGTCTGTCTGTCTGTCTGTCTGTCTGTCTGTCTGTCTGTCTCTCTCTCTCTCTCTCTCTCTCTCTCTCTCTCACTCTCCCTCTCTCTCTCTCTCTCTCTCTCTCTCTCTCTCTCTCTCTCACACACACACACACACACACACACACACACACACACACACACACACACACTCACTCTCTCTCTATTTCTCTCATTCTCTCTGTCTCCTTCTCACCTTTTATTGCTTACTTATTTTCATATTTTTATTTCATTCTAGATCTGAACCTTCCACTCGCTCTTTCTTCACACCCCGTCTGCTACGTTTCTTAACATTACTGTCTTTTTTTTCTTTCTTTCTCCTTTATGTTTTTCTTCTGACATTACATTGTGATGCTGGAGGTATTACTTAGATCTAGATTCTAAATATTTCTCGTTTGTTGTATGACGAAGGGTTATACCCGAAACGTCACGTGTTTGTTCTTTCTTTATTAGTGGAGTTGTCACTTATTGTCATATTTCGCCTTATCTACAATCACCATTTCTTAAAGGAATATTACCTAAAGGATTGAGCGTAATCGTTGTCAAACAATTCAATGAAATAATGATCTAAACTCACCATTTCTTCAACGAAAGTTATCAAAACAATTGAGAGTAAACGTTGCCAAATAAATCAATGAAGACATGATCTAGAATCACAATTTTTCAACAAACGTTACGAACACAAATGAAACTAATCGTTCTGAAACAAGTTACTGAAATCATGATCCCACTTCACCATTTATTTAACGAACGTTACCAAAAGGAATAATACTAATCGTTGGCAAACAAATCAATGAAATCATGATATAAATACACACGTTTTTTAATGAATGGTACGAAAACGATTAAGATTAATCGTTACGAAACAAATACATGAAATCATGATCTAAATTTATCATTTCTTCAACGAACATTTTCAAAACAAATGAGAGGAATCGTTGTCAAACAAATTAATGAAATAATGATCTAATTTCACCATTTCTTTAAAGAACGTGACCAAAACAATTGACAGTAATCTTTGTAAAAAAATCAATGAAATTATGATCTAAATTCACAAGTTCTTCGACGACCGTTACTAAAACTAATGAGAATAATTGTTGCCAAACAAATAAAGTAAATTATGATATAAATTCACCATTTCTGCAGCGAGCGTTACCAAAGCGATTGAGAAAAATCGTGCCAAACAAATAAACGAAATCATAGTCTACAATCACCAGTTTTGAACGCACGTTATCAAACGGAATAAAGGTAATTTTTGTCAAACAAATGAATAAAAGTATGCAATAAATTCACACGTTTTTCAACAAATACTACAAAAAGAATGACAATAATCGTAGTCAAAGAAATCATTGAAATTATTATATAAATTCACCAGTTCATGAAATCATGATCTAAATTTACTAGTTCTTCAAAGAACGTTATCAAAACGATTGCGAGTAATCGTTGTCAAATAAATCAAAGAAAGTATTATCTACAATAACCATTTCTAGAAAGAATATTATCAAAACGGCTTAGAGTGATTGTTGTCAAATAAATCAATGAAATCATGATCTACAATCACTATTTCTTCAAAGAACGTTACCAACACGATTGAAAGTAATTGTCGTCAAACAAATCAATGAAATCACGATCTACAATTATCATTTCTTCAAGGAACGTTACCAAAACTATTGAGAGTAATCATTTTCAAATAAATCAGTTAACTTATGATCCGAATTCAGCATGTCTTTAAAGAACGTTACCAAAACGATTGAAAGTAATTGTTGTCAAACAAATCAATGAAATCACGATCTACAATTATCACTTCTTCAAGGAACGTTACCAAAACGATTGAGAGTAATTGTCGTCAAACAAATCAATGAAATCACGATCTACAATTATCACTTCTTCAAGGAACGTTATCAAAACGATTGAGAGTAATTGTTGTCAAACAAATCAATGAAATCACGATCTACAATTATCATTTCTTCAAGTAACGTTACCAAAACGATTGAGAGTAATTGTCAAACAAATCAATGAAATCACGACCTACAATCACTATTTCTTCAAGGAATGTTACCAAAACTATTGAGAGTAATTGTCAAACAAATCAATGAAATCACGATCTACAATTATCACTTCTTCAAGGAACGTTACCAAAACTATTGAGAGTAATTGTCAAACAAATCAATGAAATCACGATCTACAATTATCACTTCTTCAAGGAACGTTACCAAAACTATTGAGAGTAATTGTCAAACAAATCAATGAAATCACGATCTACAATTGTCACTTCTTCAAGGAACGTTACCAAAACGATTGAGAGTAATTGTCAAACAAATCAATGAAATCACGATCTACAATTATCATTTCTTCAAGTAACGTTACCAAAACGATTGAGAGTAATTGTCAAACAAATCAATGAAATCACGATCTACAATTATCATTTCTTCAAGTAACGTTACCAAAACTATTGAGAGTAATTGTCGTCAAACAAATCAATGAAATCACGATCTACAATTATCACTTCTTCAAGGAACGTTACCAAAACGATTGAGAGTAATTGTTGTCAAACAAATCAATGAAATCACGATCTACAATTATCACTTCTTCAATGAACGTTACCAAAACGATTGATAGTAATTGTCGTCAAACAAATCAATGAAATCACGATCTACAATTATCACTTCTTCAATGAACGTTACCAAAACGATTGAGAGTAATTTTCGTCAAACAAATCAATGAAATCACGATCTACTATTATCATTTCTTCAAGTAACGTTACCAAAACTATTGAGAGTGATCGTTCTCAACAAATCAGTTAACTTATGATCCGAATTCAGCATGTCTTTAAAGAACGTTACCAATATGATTGAAAGTAATCGTTGCTAACAAAATAAAATTATGATGCAAATCAACAAGTTCAGCAACGAATGTTATGAGAACGATTGAGAGTGATCGTTGCCAAACAATTCGATGATATCATGATGTACAAACACAATTTCCTCAACACAAGTTACCAAAACGATTGTAAGCAATCCTGGTCAAACAAACCTACTGAAATTTTGATCTAAATTTACAAGTTCTTCAACAAACGTTATCAAAACGATTGAGAGTAAAAATTGCCAAATAAATCAATAAAATCATAATCTGCAATCATCATATCTTCAACAAATTTTAACAAAACGATTGAAAGTAATCGTTCTTAACAAATGTTCCCCGAAAGATTGAAAGTAATCGTTCTTAAATAAATGTTACCAAAACGATTGAAAGTAATCGTTCTCAAGAAATAAATGAAATCATGATCTACAATCACCATTTCTTCAACGAACGTGACCAAAACGATTGTGATCAATCGCTGAGTAAACAAGAATTGTCAACAAAAACAAGAATGGCAAAAATACAACACAGTTTATTGTCGTATTCTTTCTTATGGCTGTGAAACCTGATCTTAGACAGTAGGAATACAGTAGAGTACAGTCAGCCAAAATGTAATCTCTAAGAAGAGTAGTAGGGAAAACTAAGAGAGACAAAATTAGAAACACAACAATAAGAGATCAAAACAAAGCAGATAGCACAAAAACTAAGATAGAAATGAATCAATTGAGATTGTTTGGGCATTTTAACAGAATGACTGACAATAGAATAGCTAAATCAGTATACAGTGTTAAAAATCAAGGTAAAAGACCAAAACGCAGACCTCGAAGAAAGTGGGAAGAAGATATAAAAGAGGAAGTAACGCCAAGAAATTTAACTTTCCCGGAAGAAAACAGGACATCTCAGGACAGGGCAGCCTGGAGAAAGATTATTTGGCATCTAAACCCATACACCGGAAGGTAGAATGGGATTTGTTAAAGAAAGAAAGAAAGTTGTCAAACAAACAAACGAAATTAGGATATAAATTCACCAGTTCTTTAAAACAACGTTGAGAGTAGTCAAAGAAATCAAATAAACTATGATATTTATTCACACGTTCTTTAACAAACGTTACCAAATCGAATGAGAATAATCGTTGTCAGCGATATGAATACAATTATGATATCAATTCATCAATTCTTCAACGAACGTTATCAAACCGATTTAATGAAATCATGACCTAAATTCACAAATTCTTCTATAAATTTCACTAACCCGATTGAGAGTAATCGTTGTCACCATTTTTTCAATGAATTTACCAAAACGATTGATAGTAATTGTCAAACAAAACAATTGAATTTTGATCTACAATTACCATTTCTTTAACGACCGTTACTAAATCGACTGAGACAAATAGCTGTCAAAGAAATCAATGAAATCATGATCTACAATCACCATTTCACCAAACGAAATTTGCCAAATCGATTGAGAGTAATCCTTCCTAAACAAACGAATGAACTCATGATCTACATTCACCATTAACGAACTTTACCAAAACGTATGAGGATAATTGTGTCCAAACAAATCAATGAAATCATGACGAACAATCATCAGATCTTCAATGAACGTTACCTAAACTATAGAAAGTAATCGTTGTCCAACAAATCAATGAAATTATGATCTAAATTCAACAATTCTTCGAGCCAGTTCCCAAAAGATTGCGATTAATCATTGACAAAGAAATGAATGACATCAATGATCTAAATTCAGCATTTCTTTAATGAACGCTACTTACACGATTGAGAGTAATCGTTGTCAAACAAATCAATGATTTGGATTTACCATTTTGCAACGGACGTTACCTAAACGACTGAAATTAATAGTTGTCAATCAAATCAATGACATAGATTCACCCTTTTTCAACGTTACCAAAACATCTGAATGTAATCGTCAAACAAAATCAATAATCTCGATTCGCCATTCTTTCAACGAACGTTACCAAACGATTGAAAGTAATCGTTGTCAAACCAATCAAGGAAATCATATTCTAAATTGACCATTTCTTCAACGATTGAGAATAATCGTTGTCAAACAAATACAATGACATTATGATTTAAATTCACCAGTCGTAATAGTATAGAAGTAGTGGTAGCTGCATTAGTAGTATCAGCAACAGTAGTTAATATTAATGGTTGTCGTACTAGTAAAAGTATAGTAGAATTTACAGCATTAGTAGTATCAGCAACAGTAGTTAATAATAATGGTTGTCGTACTAGTAAAAGTATAGTATAATTTGTAGCAGTAGTATTAACAGCAACAGTAGTTATATTTGTTTTTCTTTTCTTTTTTTGTTTGTTGTTATTTTAGGGGAGGGTGGGTGGGTGGGGGCTGGGCTTAACTGTCGATATTGATCACATTTGTTGTCATTGCTACTGTTGCCATGGCTTGTTAAACGGGGGGAGGGGGGCGCGGATCCTGAGCACGTGTTCTTTTTTTATTATTTGATATGGACAATTTGAACTAATACCTTTGTACTCGGCATGTCTGAATTAGCTGAAAAAGATATTAAATCTTTTTTTTTATGGTTCCCATGGGAATGCCGCCATCTTGATTTTCATTGCAAAAATGACAACAATTTCATTTCAAATAGGCTTCTTCAGTTATAAACAAATTTCGCTATAACTTTGCAGATTCGCTATTCGGTTCACTATCTAGCTGCACCCAATTGCCTTTTAAATTTTTTTTTTTTGAAAATGCATATAGCAACCTTTTGCAATTTTTGGCAAATTTAATCACAAAGAAATTCGTTTGAAAACATTTGATAAGATATAAAAAAACTACTGGGGAAAAACAAATTCGTTGTAGATGTTATAAACCAAATTTGGGGGAAAACGGGCATTAAATAAAGAAATGGACGACATATCACAGTCAAAAAGTAACATTTTGAGAACATCACATTAAAAAAAAACTCCGTTATATTAATGTTTTTTTGCATATAAAAAAATAATATAATATTTTAAAACATCATACAATCGTAAAGAACGTATCAAATACTTCATGACAACTCTATTTCAACTGCTCAAAATCCCTTATACTCATGTCAGGATGGCATTTTTCTTATAACAGGTGCGCCGAATGTTTCACGTAATATTTGGCTGATCTTAGCTAAAATTGATAATAATTCATCAAAAATAGATTTTTCAGATAAAGTACTTTGTCGTAATTAAAATGAGTACCAACTTCTTATACTTTAGACGAAGTTACCCGCTTTTATGGTACAACTGAGCCTTTGTTATAGTATGAATGGGAAGGGAATGAACTGCTTCATCGAGTTGTGCAATAAAAGAGTTTTGTCCCATTTGTGGTAAAACTGTCTTCTCTCCCCTCCACACCTTCAATATCATCTTGTCTGCGATACTATTTCAAACGGAGAGCAGCTGATGTGCTGTGCGTAGACACTTGCTACTAGTAGACTAACACACTGTCATCCACATTCCAGGTTTCCCACTATCGCTTTTCCATCTCGTGGCCACGTGTGATGCCAGACGGCACCAAGTCTTTCGTCAACCCCCTTGGAGTCAAATACTATCACAGGTAGACTGTTGTCATGCAATTAACAGTTTGTGTAAACTACCTGAAGAACGCTTAGTGTTTTAGAACAACGATTCGATCTAAATAATCATTCCTACATCTAATCTAATCTTTTAAGAGGCGTCGTAGCGAAAACGTAAGGATGCGAATTTATAAATCATGATAACACTGATTCAAAAGCCATGGCTGGCCCATAGCTATTTTGTTTACCCATGGCTGGCCCCCTAGCTATTTTGTTCACCCATGGCCGGCCCCTAGCTATTTTGTTCACCCATGGCTGGCCCCAAGCTATTTTGTTCACCCATGGCTGGCCCCAAGCTATTTTGTTAAATAACGTTGTACTTATACGCATAGGAAAGCTACTTCATTTTGATTTCCACGCTCGGCTCGCTTGGTGTGAATGAGTACCCAAGTTCTAGGCAAAGACAGATCTTTGTCAGATTGTAAGGCGGAAACGCCTAACAGGATGTCGTACGGCACAGTGTAATCCCCAGGAGTTGAAAAGTACTTTAAATAAATCGATTTTGATGTACAACAGTCGCTGAGCCTGCACTTGGGTTGAGATACGGACGATAAACCCATCTTTATATTTCATCTTTAATTGAAATGTTAACGACATTGATTGGAATATCGCTTCACTTTGTCATGTACTCACCTGTTTCATTCTACATTCCCGACATAAGCCCGGCGCCAACAGCTTGTAGTGGATTGCTTTAGAAGCAGACATCTTTTTGTACTTGCAAAACCCTAACAATGTTTTCTTTTAACTGTAATAAAATTTTGATTGTAATAGCCCCAAGGGCATAGTATGATATAAGGTTATCGAGCCTACATGTTTCGGTGTCGATATGAAATACACTGCAGCTACAATTTCAGTTGATATTCTAGTTTTATAATCTTATAGAGGGACTCTTTCAGTTGATATTCTAGTTTTATAGTCTTATAGAGGAACTCTTTTCAGTTGTTATTCTAGTTTTATAGTCTTATAGAGGAACTCATTCAGTTTTTATTCTAGTTTTATAGTCTTATAGAGGAACTTTTTTCCTTTGTTATTCTAGTTTTATAGTCTTATAGAGGAACTCTTTCAGTAGTTATTCTAGTTTTATAATCTTATAGAGGAACTCTTTCCGTAGTTATTCTAGTTTTATAGTCTTATAGAGGAACTCTTTCAGTTGTTATTCTAGTTTTATAGTCTTATAGAGGAACTTTTTCCTTTGTTATTCTAGTTTTATAGTTTTATAGAGGAACTCTTTCCGTAGTTATTCTAGTTTTATAATCTTATAGAGAAACTCTTTCCGTAGTTATTCTAGTTTTATAGTCTTACAGAGGAACTCTTTCAGTTGTTATTCTAGTTTTATAGTTTTATAGAGGAACTCTTTCAGTTGTTATTCTAGTTTTATAGTCTTATAGAGGAACTCTTTCAGTTGTTATTCTAGTTTTATAGTCTTATAGAGGAACTCTTTCAGTTGTTATTCTAATTGTATAATCTCATACAGGAAATCTTTTAGTTGTTATTCTAATTGTATAATCTTATAGAAGAACTCTTTCAGTTGTTATTCTAGTTTTATAATCTTATAGAGAATTATTTCAATTGTTGTTCTAGTTTTATAGTCTTATAGAGGAACTCTTTCAGTTGTTATTCTAGTTTTATAGTCTTATAGAGGAACTCTTTCAGTTGTTATTCTAGTTTTATAATCTTATAGAGGAACTCTTTTAGTTGTTATTCTAATTGTATAATCTTATAGAGGAACTCTTTTCAGTTGTTATTCTAGTCTTATAATCTTATAGAGGAACTCTTTCAATTGTTATTCTAGTTTTATAGTCTTATAGAGGAACTCTTTCCGTAGTTATTCTAGTTTGATAATCTTATGGAGGAACTCTTTCAGTTGTTATTCTAGTTTTATAGTTTTATAGAGTAACTATTTCAGTTGTTATTCTACTTTTATAATATTATAGAGGAACTTCTCCGTAGTAATTCTAGTTTTATAATCTTATAGAGGAACTCTTTTAGTTGTTATTCTAGTTTTATAATCTTATAGAGAACTCTTCAGTTGTTATTCTAGTTTTATAACTTTAAAGAGGAATTCTTTCAATTGTTTTTTTAATTTTATAATCTTATAGGCGAACTCTTTCAGTCGTTATTCTAGTTTTATAGTCTTATAGAGGAACTTCTCCCGTAGTTATTCTAGTTTTATAATCTTATAGAGGAACTCTTGAGTCACGTCCTTGAGGCCTATGATATGATTTCAAAACGGAATCTAAATATACAACTATTTCAGCATAGTTGATTAGCCTACAAAGGTGTATGATATGATTTCAAAACGGAATCTAAATATACAACTATTTCAGTCTAGTTGATTAGCCTACAAAGGTGTATGATATGATTTCAAAATAGCATTTAAATATACAACTATTTCAGCCTAGCTGATTAGCCTACAGGGGTGTATGATATGATTTCAAAATGGCATCTTAATATACACTATTTCAGCCTACTGGATTAGCCTACAGAGGTGTATGATATGATTTCAAATTGCATCTAAATATACAACTATTCCAGCCTAGTTGATTAGCCTAAAGGGATGTATGGCATGATTTCAAATTACATCTAAATATACAACTATTTCAGCCTAGTTTACTAGCCTACAGGAATGTATGATATGATTTCAAAATGGCATCTAAATATACAACTATTCCAGCCTAGTTTACTAGCCTAGAGGGATGTATGACATGATTTCAAAATGGCATCTAAATATACAACTATTTCAGCCTAGTTGATTAGCCTACAGGGGTGTATGACATGATTTCAAATTGCATCTAAATATACAACTATTCCAGCCTACGTGATTAGCCTACAGTGATGTATCATATGATTTCAAATTGTATCTAAATATACAACTATTCCAGCCTAGTTGATTAGCCTACAGGGATGTATGACATGATTTCAAAATGGTATCTAAATATAACTATTCCAGCCTAGTTTATTAGCCTACAGGGATGTATGACATGATTTCAAAATAGCATCGTAATATACAACTATTCCAGCCTAGTTGATTAGCCTACATGGATGTATGGCATGATTTCCAATGTATCTAAATATACAATTATTCCAGCCTAGCTGATTAGCCTACATACAACTATTCCAGCCTAGTTGATTAGCCTACTGGCATGAATGCCATGATTTCAAAATGGTATCTAAATATACAACTATTGCAGTCTACTTGATTAGCTTAAGGGATGTATGATTTGATTTCAAAATGGTATCCAAATATACAACTATTCCAGCCACGTGATTAGCCTACAGGGTGTATGACATGATTTCAAAATAACATTTCAATATACAACTATTCCTGCCTAGCTGATTAGCCTACAGGGATGTATGATATGATTTCAAAATGGCATATAAATAATATACAACTATTCCAGCCTAGTTGATTAGCCTACAGGTGTGTATGATATGATTTCAAAATGGCATCTAAATATGCAACTATTCCAGTCTACTTGATTAGATTAAGGGATCTATGACATGATTTCAAAATGGTATCTAAATATACAACTATTTCAGCCTACGTGATTAGCCTACAGGGTTGCATGATATGATTAAAATATGGCATCTAAATATACGACAATTCCAGCCTAGTTGATTAGCCTACAGGGACGTATGATATGATTATAAAATGGCATCTAAATATTCAACTATTCCAGCCTAGTTGATTAGCCTACAGGGATGTATGATATGATTATAAAAGGGCATCTAAATATACAACTATTCCAGATCTACTTGATTAGCCTACAGGGATGTATGATATGATTTCAAAAATGGCATCTAAATATACAACTATTCCAGTCTACTTGATTAGCCTACAGGGGTGTATGACATGATTTCAAAATGGCATCTAAATATACCACTATTCCAGCCTAGTTGATTAGCCTACAGGGATGTATGATATGATTTCAAAATGGCATCTAAATATACAACTATTCCATCCTAGTTGATTAGCCTACAGTGATGTATGATATGATTTCAAAATTGCATCTAAATATACAACTATTCCAGCCTAGTTGATTAGCCTACAGAGGTGTATGATATGATTTCAAAATTGCATCTAGATATACAGCTATTTCAGTCTACTGGATTAGCCTACAGAGAGTGTATGACATGATTTCAAAATGGCATCTAAATATACAACTATTCCAGCCCAGTTGATTAGCCTACAGGGTTGTATGACATGATTTCAAAATGGCATCTAAATATACAACTATTTCAGTCTACTGGATTAGCCTACAGGGGTGTATGACATGATTTCAAAATTGATCTAACGATGTTAGCGTATTTGTTTAGCCTACATTTGGAGAAGAGATTAAATAATCTTCCCATCTTCGCTTTGTTGTTGTTGTTGTCCTCCTCCTCCTCATTATTCTACTTCTTGTTCTTGTCCTTCTTGTTCATAAGTCTTGTTCTTCTTGTACTTCTTGTTCTTCACTAGTCTTGTTCTTGGTCTTGTTCTTGT
>JAXRKP010003168.1:0-23339 GCA_037039925.1 Doris montereyensis | reverse complement strand
GAGAGAGAGAAAGAGAGACAGAGACAGAGACAGAGACAGAAAGGCATATATAAAAACACTAATACATACACACACATACATACATACATTCATCATCCAAACTCCAACCCAGCTACAATACATCGATCACTCACATGCATTACATACATACATGCATATCTACATACATACATACTCACATATATACACCCACCTACATACGTATTTGGATACATACATACATTCCACTACACATACATACATACATACACATTCATACATGCATACCTACGTAAATAGATACATCCACATCTATTATTATATACATGCACACATACATACTTGCATGCATACATATATACATACACATATAAATACATACATATGCATATACATACATACATACATACAGACAGACACACACACATACATGCATGCATACATACATACATACATACATACATACATACATACATACATACATACATACATACATACATACATACATACATACATACATGCATACATACATACATACATACATTCATACATACATACATACATACATACATACATACATACATACATACATACATACATACATACATACATACATACATACATACATACATACATACATACATAAATAATTGCATACATGCATACCTTTAAACTCGCACATACATACACACATATATACAAACATACATACATTCACACATGTATACAAGAATACATACATACATACATAGGTACATACATACATGCATACACGCACACATACATACATACATACATACATACATACATACATACATACATACATGCACATACATACATACATTCATACACACACATACATAAATGTTTACAAACAAGCGTACATGCATACATACCTACATACATACAAACATACATACATACATACATCACATATCATACATACATACATACATACATACATACATACATACATACATACATACATACAAACATACACATACATACCTACATACATACATACGTACATACATATATACCTACATACATTGATACATACACACATACATACATTCATTCATACATACATACATACATACATAGATACATACATACATTCACACATACATACATACATACATACATACATACGTACGTACATACGCCCATACATACATGTATACATACATACATACATACATACATACATACATACATACATACATTCATTCATACATACATACATACATACATACATACATACATACATACATACATACATACATACATACATACATACATACATACATACATACTTACATACATACATACATACATACATACATACATACATACGTACACATATTGAGCATCTCACCAGGGATTCGCTGTCCTTTCAAAACTTGTAAAAACAAACTGATGGAAATGTACATTGATTCACTGTTACAAGTAATTCTAGATGTTCGATTTTAGTAATAAAAATGGAACTAAGGCTTGCTTTATAATTGCGGCTTTATCTGTGACAACCGTCTGTATCCTTCCCCTGGCGTCATCTCATTTGCATTTCTACCTACCTGTTTTCTTCTTCCTCTTACTGTATCTAGTTTTCTTCTTCCCTTTACCGTATCTGGTTTTCTTCTTCCTCTTACCGTATCTGGTTTTCTTCTTCCCCTTACCGTATCTGGTTTTCTTCTTCCTCTTACCGTATCTGGTTTTCTTCTTCCCCTTACCGTATCTGGTTTTCTTCTTCCTCTTACTGTATCTGGTTTTCTTCTTCCTCTTACTGTATCTGGTTTTCTTCTTCCCCTTACCGTATCTGGTTTTCTTCTTCCTCTTACTGTATCTGGTTTTCTTCTTCCCTTACTGTATCTGGTTTTCTTCCTCCCCTTACCGTATCTGGTTTTCTTCTTCCCCTTACTGTATCTGGTTTTCTTCTTCCTCTTACTGCACCTGTTTTCTTCTTCCTCTTACTGTATCTGGTTTTCTTCTTCCCCTTTACCGTATCTGGTTTTCTTCTTCCCCTTACTGTATCTGGTTTTCTTCTTCCTCTTACTGCACCTGGTTTCTTCTTCCTCTTACTGTATCTGGTTTTCTTCTTCCCCTTACTGTATATGGTTTTCTTTTTCCCCTTACTGTATATGGTTTTCTTCTTCCCCTTACTGTATATGGTTTTCTTCTTCCCCTTACCGTATCTCGTTTTCTTCTTCCTCTTACTGTATCTGGTTTACTTCTTCCCCTTACCGTATCTCGTTTTCTTCTTCCTCTTACTGTATCTGGTTTACTTCTTCCCCTTACCGTATCTCGTTTTCTTCTTCCTCTTACTGTATCTGGTTTACTTCTTCCCCTTACCGTATCTGGTTTTCTTCTTCCCCTTACTGTATCTGGTGTATTTCTTTCCCTTACTGTATTTGGTTTTCTTCTTTCTCTTACTGTATCTGGTTTTCTTCTTCCCCTTACTGTATCTCGTTTTCTTCTTTATCTTACTGTATCTGGTTTTCTTCTTCCCTTACTGTATCCGGTTTTCTTGTTCCTCTTACTGTATCTGGTTTTCTTCTTCTCTTACTGTATTTTGGTTTTCTTCTTCTCCCTTACTGTATCTGGTTTTCTTCTTTCTCTTACTGTATTTGGTTTTCTTCTTCCACTTACTGTATCTGATTTTCTTCTTCTCCCTTACTGTATCTGATTTTCTTCTCCTTTACTGTATCTGGTTTTCTTTTCCCTTACTGTATCTGGTTTTCTTTTCCCTTACTGTATCTGATTTTCTTCTTCTCCCTTACTGTATCTGATTTTCTTCTCCTTTACTGTATCTGGTTTTCTTTTCCCTTACTGTATCTCGTTTTCTTCTCCCTTACTGTATCTGATTTTCTTCTCCCTTACTGTATCTGGTTTTGTTTTCCCTTAATGTATCTCTTTTCTCTTACTATATTTGGTTTTCTTCTTCCCCTTACTGTATCTGGTTTTCTTCTTCCCCTTACTGTATATGGTTTTCTTCTTCCCCTTACTGTATATGGTTTTCTTCTTCCCCTTACTGTATATGGTTTTCTTCTTCCCCTTACTGTATCTGGTTTTCTCCTTGGCCTTATTGTATCTGGTGTTCTTCCTCCCCTTACTGTATCTCGTTTTCTTCTTCCTCTTACTGTATCTCGCTTTCTTCTTCCTCTTACTGTATCTCGTTTTCTTCTTCCTCTTACTGTATCTCGTTTTCTTCTTCCTCTTACTGTATCTCGTTTTCTTCTCCCTTACTGTATTTGGTTTTCTTCTCCCTTACTGTATCTCGTTTTCTTCTTCCTCTTACTGTATCTGGTTTTCTTTTCTCTTACTGTATTTGGTTTTCTTCTCCCTTACTGTATTTGGTTTTCTTCTCCCTTACTGTATTTGGTTTTCTTCTCCCTTACTGTATCTCGTTTTCTTCTTCCTCTTACTGTAAGGGTTTTCTTCTCCCTTACTGTATCTCGTTTTCTTTTCCCTTACTGTATCTCGTTTTCTTTTCCCTTACTGTATTTGGTTTCCCCCTTACTGTATTTGGTTTCTTTTCCCTTACTGTATCTCGTTTTCTTCTCCCTTACTGTATTTGGTTTTCTTTTCCCTTACTGTATTTGGTTTTCTTCTCCCTTACTGTATCTTGTTTTCTTTTCCCTTACTGTATTTGGTTTTCTTCTTTCCCTTACTGTATTTGGTTTTCTTTTCCCTTACTGTATCTCGTTTTCTTCTCCCTTACTGTATCGTTTTTTCTTTTCCCTTACTGTATCTCGTTTCTTTTCCTTTACTGTAAGTGGGTTTTCTTTTCCCTTACTGTATCGCGTTTTCTTTCTTCGCCTGTATTTGGTTCTTTTTCCTTACTGTATCTCGTTTTCTTTTTCCTCTTCTGTATCTCGTTTTCATCTTGCCTTACTGTATCTCGTTTTCTGCTTCCTTACTGTATTTGGTTTTCTTTTTCCTTACTGTATCTCGTTTTCTTCTTCCGTTACTGTATCTCGTTTTCTTCTTCCTCTTACTGTATCTCGTTTTCTTGTTCCTCTTACTGTATCACGTTTTCTTGTTCCTCTTACTGTATCACGTTTTCTTCTTCCCCTTACTGTATCTCGTTTTCTTCTTCCCCTTACTGTATCTCGTTTTCTTCTTCCCTTACTGTATCTCGTTTTCTTGTTCCTCTTACTGTATCTCGGTTTCTTGTTCCTCTTACTGTATGTCGTTTTCTTCTTCCCCTTTCTGTATCTTGTTTTCTTGTTTCTCTTACTGTATCTCGTTTTCTTGTTCCTCTTACTGTATCTCGTTTTCTTCTTCCCCTTACTGTATCTCGTTTTCTTGTTCCTCTTACTGTATCTCGTTTTCTTCTTCCCCTTACTGTATCTCGTTTTCTTGTTCCTCTTACTGTATCTCGGTTTCTTGTTCCTCTTACTGTATCTCGGTTTCTTGTTCCTCTTACTGTGTCTCGCTTTCTTCTACCCTTACTGTATCTCGTTTTCTTTTTCCTTACTGTATCTCATTTTCTTGTTCCTCTTACTGTATCTCTGCTTCTTGTTCCCTTACTGTATCTCGTTTTCTTGTTCCCTTACTCTCGTTTTCTTGTTTCCCCTTACTGTATCTCGTTTTCTTCTTCCCTCATTGTTTTGTTCCTTTTACTGTATTCTGGTTTTTCTTTTACTGTTCTGCCTTGTTCACTGTATCTCGTTTTCTTTATTCTCTTACTGTATCTCATTGTTTTGTTCCTTTTACTGTATCTGGTTTTCTTGTTCCCCTTACTGTATCTCGTTTTCTTCTTCCTCTTACTGTATCTCATTGCTTTGTTCTCTTACTGTATCTCGTTTTCTTGTTCCCCTTACTGTATCTCGTTTTCTTCTTCCCTTACTGTATCTCGTTTTCCTCTTTACTTACTGTATCTCGTTTTCTTGTTCCCTTACTGTATCTCGTTTTCTTCTTCCGTTACTGTATCTCGTTTTCCTCTTTACTTACTGTATCTCGTTTTCTTCTTTACTTACTGTATCTCATTTTCTTCTTTACTTACTTTATCTCATTTTTCCTCTTTGCTTACTGTATCTCATTTTCTTATTTACTTTCTGTGTATCTCATTTTCTCCTTTACTTACTGTATCTCGTTTTCTTCTCCCTTACTGTATCTCGTTTTCTTCTTCCTCTTACTGTATTTCGTTTTCATCTTCCTTACTGTATCTCGTTTTCTTCTTCCTTACTGTATCTTTTTCTTCTTCCATTACTGTATCTCGTTTTCATCTTCCTTACTGTATCTCGTTTTCTTCTTCCCTCTTACTGTATCTCGTTTTCTTTTCCTTACTGCTATTTGGTTTCTTCTCCCTTACTGTATCTCGTTTTCTTCTCCCTTAATGTATTTTTGTTTCTTCTTCCATTACTGTATCTCGTTTTCTTCTTCCATTACTGTATCTCGTTTTCTTCTCCCTTACTGTATTTGGTTTTCTTCTTCCCCTTACTGTATCTCGTTTTCTTTTCCCTTACTGTATCTCGTTTTCTTTTCTCTTACTGTATCTCGTTTTCTTTTCCCTTACTGTATTGGTTTTCTTATTCCTTACTGTATCTCGTTTTTCTTTTCCCTTACTGTATCTCGTTTTTCTTTTCCCTTACTGTATTTGGTTTTCTTTTCCCTACTGTATTTGGTTTTCTTTTCCCTTACTGTATTTGGTTTTTCTTTTCCCTTACTGTGTTTGGTTTTCTTTTCCCTTACTGTATTTGGTTTCTTTTCCCTTACTGTATTTGGTTTCTTCTCCTTTACTGTATTTGGTTTTCTTCTCCCTTACTGTATTTGGTTTTCTTCTCCCTTACTGTATTTGGTTTTCTTCTCCCTGACTGTATTTGGTTTTTCTTCTCCTTACTGTATTTGGTTTTCTTTTCCTTACTGTATTTGGTTTTCTTCTCCCTTACTGTATTTGGTTTTCTTTTCCCTTACTGTATTTCGTTTTCTTCTCCCTTACTGTATCTCGTTTTCTTCTCCCTTACTGTATTTGATTTTTCTTTTCCCATACTCTATTTCGTTTTCTTCTCCCTTATGACATCGTTTCTCCTTACTGTATTTGGTTTCTTTTCCTTCCTGTGACTGGTTTTCTTCTCCTTACTGTATCTCGTTTACTTTTCGCTTACTGTATTTGGTTTCTTTTTCCCTTACTCTATTTGGTTTTCTTTTCCCTTACTGTATCTCGTTTTCTTCTCCCTTGCATATTTGGTTTTTCTTTTCCCTTACTGTATTTGGTCTTTTTCTCCCTTACTGTATCTCGTTTTCTTTTCCCTTACTGTATTTGGTCTTTTTCTCCCTTACTGTATCTCGTTTTCTTTTCCCTTACTCTATCTCGTGTTCTTTTCCCTTACTGTATCTCGTTTGGTTTTCCTCTTACTGTATCTCGTTTTCTTTTCCCTTACTGTATTTGGTTTTGTTCTCCCTTACTCTATCTCGTTTTCTTCTCCCTTACTGTATTTGGTTTTCTTCTTCCTCTTACTGTATCTCGTTTTCTTTTCCCTTACTGTATTTGGTTTTCTTTTCCCTTACTGTATTTGGTTTTGTTCTCCCTTACTGTATCTCGTTCTCTTTTCCCTTACTATATCTTGTTTTCTTCTTCCCCTTACTGTATCTCGTTTTCTTCTTCCTCTTACTGTATCTCGTTTTCTTTTCCCTTACTGTATTTGGTTTTCTTCTTCCTCTTACTGTATCTCGTTTTCTTCTCCCTTACTGTATCTCGTTTTCTTCTCCCTTACTGTATTTGGTTTTCTTCTTCCCCTTACTGTATCTCGTTTTCTTTTTCATACATATCTCGTTTTCTTTTCCTTACTGTATCTCGTTTTCTTTTCCCTTACTGTATCTCGTTTTCTTTTCCCTTATTATATTTAGTTCTCTTTTCCCTTACTATATCTTGTTTTCTTCTTCCCCTTACTGTATCTCGTTTTCTTCTTCGTCTTACTGTATCTTGTTTCTTTTCCCCTTACTGTATCTTGTTTTCTTTTCCCTTACTGTATCTCGTTTTCTTCTCCTTACTGTATTTGGTTTCTTCTCCCTTACTGTATTTGGTTTCTTTTCCCTTACTGTATTTGGTTTCCTTCTCCCTTACTGTATTTGGTTTCCTTCTCCCTTACTGTATTTGGTTTTCCTTCTCCCTTACTGTATTTGGTTTTCTTCTCCTTACTGTATTTGGTTTTCTTCTCCCTTACTGTATTTGGTTTTCTTCTCCCTTACTGTATACTATTTGGTTTTCTTCTCCCTTACTATATTTGGTTTTCTTCTCCCTTACTGTATCTTGTTTTTCTTTTTCCTTACTGTGGTTTTCTTCTTCCCCTTACTATATCTTGTTTTCTTCTTCCCCTTACTATATCTTGTTTTCTTCTTCCCCTTACTATATCTTGTTTTCTTCTTCCCCTTACTATATCTTGTTTTCTTCTTCCCTTTACTATATCTTGTTTTCTTCTTCCCCTTACTGTATCTTGTTTTCTTCTTCCCTTTACTATATCTTGTTTTCTTCTTCCCTTTACTATATCTCGTTTTCTTCTTCCTCGTTTTTCTTCTTCCCCTGACTGTATCTCGTTTTCTTCTTCCTCTTAATTCTTCTTCCCCTTACTATATCTTGTTTTTCTTCTTCCCTTTACTATATCTTGTTTTCTTCTTCCCCTTACTATATCTTGTTTTCTTCTTCCCCTTACTATATCTTGTTTTCTTCTTTTCTTATTCCTCTTACTGTATCTCGTTTTCTTGTTCCTCTTACTGTATCTCGTTTTCTTCTTCCCCTGACTGTATCTCGTTTTCTTCTTCCTCTTACTGTATCTTGTTTTCTTCTTCCCCTTACTATATCTCGTTTTCTTCTTCCTCTTACTGTATCTCGTTTTCTTCGTTTTCTTCCTCTTACTATATCTTGTTTTCTTGTTCCCTTACTATATCTTGTTTTCTTCTTCCCCTTACTGTGTCTCGTTTCTTGTTCCTCTTACTGTATCTCGTTTTCTTGTTCCTCTTTTTGTATCTCGTTTTCTTATTCCTCTTACTGTATCTCGTTTTCTTGTTCACTCTTACTGTATCTCGTTTTCTTCTTCCCCTTACTGTATCTCGTTTTCTTGTTCCTCTTACTATATCTCGTTTTCTTATTCCTCTTACTGTATCTCGTTTTCTTGTTTCCTCTTACTGTATCTCGTTTTCTTCTTCCCATACTGTATCTCGTTTTCTTGTTCCTCTTACTGTATCTCGTTTTCTTGTTCCTCTTACTGTATCTCGTTTTCTTGTTCCCTTAGCTGTATCTCGTTTTCTCATCTTCCCTACTGCATCTCGTTTTCTTTTTTCCCTTACTGTCTCGTTTTCTTTATCCTCTTACTGTATCTGATTGTTTTGTTCCTTTTACCGTATCTTGTTTTCTTGTTCCCCTTACTGTATCTCGTTTTTCTTCTTCCTCTTACTGTATCTCATTGTTTTGTTTCCTCTTACTGTATCTCGTTTTTCTTGTTCCCCTTACTGTATCTCGTTTTCTTCTTCCCTTACTGTATCTCGTTTACCTCTTTACTTACTGTATCTCGTTTTCTTGTTCCCTTACTGTATCTCGTTTTCTTCTTCCCTTACTGTATCTCGTTTCTTCTTTACTTACTGTATCTCGTTTTTTCTTCTTACTGTATCTCATTTTCTTCTTTACTTACTTTATCTCATTTTCTTCTTTGCTTACTGTATCTCATTTTCTTCTTTACTTACTGTATCTCATTTTCTTCTTTACTTGCTGTATCTCATTTCTTCTTTGCTTCTCCCCCTTACTGTATCTCATTTTCTTCTTTACTTACTGTATCTCATTTTCTTCTTTACTTACTTTATCGCATTTTCTTCTTTGCTTACTGTATCTCATTTTCTTCTTTACTTACTGTATCTCATTTTTTCTTTACTTACTGTATCCCATATTATTCTTTTTACTGTATCTCATTTTTCTCCCCCCTTACTGTATCTCATTTTCTTCTTCTCTTACTGTATCTCGTTTTCTTCTTTCCCCTTAGTGTATCTCTTTTTCTTCTTCCCTTACTGTATCTCCAGTTTGTTCTTCTCATACTACATATCGTTTTCTTTCATTAAGGGAAGAGGAGTCCATGTGTAGTGCGTGAAAGAAACAAATGAGATACCGTAATGGAAGAAAGAAAATGAGATATTGTAATGGAAGAAGAAAATGAGATACCATAATGGAAGAAGAAAATGAGATATTGTAATGAAAGAAGAAAATGAGATATTGTAATGGAAGAAAGAAAATGAGATACCATAATGGAAGAAGAAAAACGAGATACCATAATGGAAGAAGAAAATGAGATACCATAATGAAGAAGAAAAATGAGATACCATAATGAAGAAGAAAATGAGATATTGTAATGGAAGAAAGAAAATGAGCTATTGGCAAATGCAAGACGAAAATGAGATACCATAATGGAAGAAGAAAACTAGATACCATAATGGAAGAAGAAATGAGATATTTGTAATGGAGAAAATGAGATACATAATGGAAGAAGAAAAACGAGATACCCGTAATGGAAAATGACATACCGCAATGGAAGAAGAAAATGAAGACATTGTAATGGAAGAAGAAAATGAGATATTGTAATGGAAGAAGAAAATGAGATACCATAATGAAGAAGAAAACTAGATACCATAATGGAAGAAGAAAATGAGATATTGTAATGGAAGAAGAAAATGAGATACCATAATGAAGAAGAAAACGAGATACCGTAATTGAAGAAGAAAATGACATACCGTAATGGAAGAAGAAAATGAGATATTGTAATGGAAAAGAAAATGAGATATTGTAATGGAAGAAGAAAATGAGATACCATAATGAATAAGAAAACGAATGAGAAGAAGAAGAAACGAGATACAGGTAAGGGAAGAAAAACGAGGTGCTATAAAGAAATAAGAAACGAGAGACAGTAAGGGAAGAAGAAAATGAGGTGCTATAAGGGGAAAAGAAGAAAAACGAGATACAGCGCTATCGATTCTGTGTGACAGCCGTCTGAATAACGAGCGCTATCTTGACTCTGTAGACAAAGCCGTCTGAATAACCAGCGCTATCTTGACTCTGTAGACAAAATCGTGTGAATAACGAGCGCTATCTTGACTCTGTAGACAAGCCGTGTGAGTAACGAGCGCTATCTTGACTCTGTAGACAAGTCGTGTGAATAACGAGCATTATCTTGACTGTGTAGATAAGCAGTGTGAATAACGAGCGCTATCTTAAATTTGTAGACAAGCCGTGTGAATAGAGAGCGCTATCTTGACTCTGTAGACAAGCCGTCTGAATAACGAGCGCTATCTTCACTCTGTAGACAAGAAGCCGTCTGAATAACGAACGCTATCTTGATTCTCTAGACAAATCGTGTGAATAACGAGTGCTATCTTTACTCTGTAGACAAGCCGTGTGAGTAACGAGCGCTATCTTGACTCTGTGAACAAGCCGTCTGAGTAACGAGCGCTATCTTGACTCTGTAGACAAGTCGTGTGAATAACGAGCGTTATCTTGACTGTGTAGATACGCAGTGTGAATAACGAGCGCTATCTTAAATTTGTAGACAAGCCGTGTGAAGAACGAGTGTTATCTTTGAGTCTGTAGACAAGTCGTGTGAATAACGAGCGCTATCTTGACTCTGTAGACAAGTCGTGTGAATAACGAGGCGCTATCTCGACTCTGTAGACAAGCCGTGTGAATAACGAGGCGCTATCTTTACTCTGTAGACAAGCCGTGTGAATAACGAGGCGCTATCTTACGACTCTGTAGACAAGCCGTGTGAAGAACGAGCGCTATCTTGACTGTGTAGAAACAGCTTGAAGAACAGGTGCAATCTTTACTCTTTTGGACAAGTCGTGTGAATAACGGTGCTATATTGACTCTGTAGACAAGCCGTGTGAGTAACGAGGCGCTATCTTGACTCTGTAGACAAGCCGTGTGAATAACGAAGGCGCTATCTTGACTCTGTAGACAAGCCGTGTGAATAACGAGCGCTATCTTTACTCTGTAGACAAAGCCGTGTGAGTAACTGAGCGCTATCTTGACTTTGTAGACAAGTCGTGCTTGAATAATGAGCGTTATCTTGACTGTGTAGAAACAGCTTGTGAATAACAAGTGCTATCTTCACTCTTTAGACAAGCCGTGTGAATAATGAGCGCTATCCTGATTGTGTAGGCACGCCATGTGAACAAAAAGAGCCTAACTGACTGTGTAAATACGCCAATTAGGAATAACAAGTGCTATCGTGACTGTGTAGATACGCCAGGTGAATAACAAGCGCTAAATTGACTGTGTCGATACGCCAGTGAATAGCAAGCGCTAAATTGACTGCATAACACAAGAGCTATGTAAAAAGATCTCTATCTTGACCTATGCAGACACACAGTGTAAATAGAGGCGCTTTCTGACTGTGTAGACACAAAGGTGAATAAGTGCTATCTTGACTGTGTTTCACATAGTGTGAATAAAGAGCGCGCTATGTTGGCTGTGTAGACACACAAGGTGAATAAAACGTTGTCTTGGCTGTGTAGACACACAAGATGAATAAAGAGCGCTATCTTAGCTGTGTAGACATACAGTGTGAATAAAGAGTGCTATCTTGGCTGTGTAGACACACAGTGTGAATAAAGAGTGCTATCTTGGCTGTGTAGACACACAGTGTGAATAAAGTGCTATATTGGCTGTGTAGACACACAGTGTGAATAAAAGCGCTATCTTGGCTGTGTAGACACACAGTGTGAATAAAGTGCTATCTTGGCTGTGTAGACACACAGTGTGAATAAAGAACGTTGTCATGGCTGTGTAGACACACAGTGTGAATAAAGAACGTTGTCATGGCTGTGTAGACACACAGTGTGAATAAAGAGCTATCTTGGCTGTGTAGACACACAGTGTGAATAAAAGAACGTTGTCATGGCTGTGTAGACACACAGTGGGAATAAAGAACGCTATGTTGGCTGTGTAGACACAAAGTGTGAATAAAGAGCGCTATGTTGGCTGTATAGACACACAAGTTGAATAAAGAGCGCTATGTTGGCTGTGTAGACACAAAGTGTGAATAAAGAGCGCTATTCTGGCTGTGTAGACACAAAGTGTGAATAAAGAGCGCTATGTTGGCTGTGTAGACACAAAGTGTGAATAAAGAGCGCTATGTTGGCTGTGTAGACACAAAGTGTGAATAAAGAGCGCTATTCTGGCTGTGTAGACACAAAGTGAATAAAGAGAGCGCTATATGTTGGCTGTGTAGACACAAAAGTGTGTGAATAAAGAGCGCTATGTTGGCTGTGTAGACACAAAGTGTGAATAAAGAGCGCTATGTTGGCTGTGTAGACACAAAGTGAATAAAGAGCGCTATGTTGGCTGTGTAGACACAAAGTGTGAATAAAGAGCGCTATGTTGGCTGTGTAGACACAAAGTGTGAATAAGAGAGCGCTATGTTGGCTGTGTAAAAGACACAAAGTGGGGAATAAAAGCGCTATGTTGGCTGTGTAGACACAAAAGTGTGAATAAAGAGAGCGCTATGTTGGCTGTGTAGACACAAAAGTGTGAATAAAGAGCGCTATGTTGGCTGTGTAGACACAAAGTGTGAATAAGAGCGCTATGTTGGCTGTGTAGACACAAAGTGTGAATAAAAGGGAGCGCTATGTTGGCTGTGTAGACACAAAGTGTGAATAAAGAGCGCTATTCTGGCTGTGTAGACACAAAGTGTGAATAAAGAGCGCTATGTTGGCTGTGTAGACACAAAGTGTGAATAAAGAGCGCTATGTTGGCTGTGTAGACAACACAAGGTAAATAAAAGGCGCTATGTTGGCTGTGTAGACACACAAGGTGAATAAAGAACGTTGTCTTGGCTGTGTAGACACATAGTGTGACTAAAAGAGTGTTATCTTTACTGTACAGACATATAGTGTGACTAAAAAGTGTTATCTTCACTGTGCAGACATATAGTGTGAATAAATAGTGTTATCTTCACTGTGCAGACACACAGTGTGACTAAAGTGTTATCTTCACTGTGCAGACATACAGTGTGACTAAATAGTGTTATCTTCACTGTGCAGACACACAGTGTGAATAAATAGTGTTATCTTCACTGTGCAGACATACAGTGTGAGTAAATAGTGTTATCTTCACTGTGCAGACACACAGTGTGACTAAAGAAGTTACTAAGGGAGACCGTGACTGTGCAGACACACAGTGGGAATAAAGAGAGTTACCGTGACTGTGCAGACACACAGTGGGAATAAAGAGTTACCGTGACTGTGCAGACATACAGTGTGAATAAAGAGAGTTACCGTGACTGTGCAGACACACGGTGTGAGTTACCGTGACTTGTGCAGACACACGGTGTGAATAAAGAGAGTTACCGTGACTGTGCAGACACACGGTGTGATTACCGTGACTGTGCCCGACACATGGTGTGAGTTACCGTGACTGTGCAGACACACGGTGTGAATAAAGAGAGTTACCGTGACTGTGCAGACACACGGTGTGAGTTACCGTGACTGTGCAGACACACGGTGTGAATAAATAGAATAGAGTTAGCGTGACTGTGCACACACATGGTGTGAATAAATAGAGTTAGCGTGACTGTGCACACATGGTGTGAATAAATAGAGTTACCGTGACTGTGCACACACATGGTGTGAATAAAGAGAGTTACCGTAAATGTGCACACACATGGTGTGAATAAATAGAGTTACCGTAAATGTGCACACACATGGTGTGAATAAAGAGAGTTACTGTGACTGTGCACACATGGTGTGAATAAAGAGAGTTACCATGACTGTGCTTACACATGGTGTGAATAAAGAAGAGTTACCGTAAATGTGCACACACATGGTGTGAATAAAGAGAGGTACCGTAACTGTGCACATACATGGTGTGAATAAAGAGAGTTACCGTAACTGTGCACATACATGGTGTGAATAAAGAGAGTTACCGTAACTGTGCACACACATGGTGTGAATAAAGAGAGTTACCGTAAATGTGCACATACATGGTGTGAATAAAGAGAGGGTACCTAACTGTGCACACACACAGTGTGAATAAAGAGAGTTACCGTAACTGTGCAGACACACAGTGTGAATAAAGAGGTTACTGTGACTGCGCAGACACAGTGTGAATGAAGAGAGTTATCTTGACTGCACAGACACAGTGTGAATAGAGAGAGTATTATCGTCACTGTGCAGACAGACAGTGTAAATAAAGCTTATTATCTTGACTGTGCAGACACACAGAGTGAATAAAACTGTTATCGTCACAGTGCAGACACACAGAGTGAATAAAACTGTTATCGTCACAGTGCAGACACACAGAGTGAATAAAACTGTTATCGTCACTATGCAGACACACAGAGTAAATAAAGAGCCTTATCTTGACTATGTGGATACACAAGGTGAACAAAGAACGTATCGTGACTGTGTGAACACACAAGGTGAAGAATGGGCGCCATCTTGGCTATGCAGACAGACATGTGAATAAAGAGTGGTATCTTCTTGGCTATGCAGACAGACATGTGAATAAAGAGTGGTATCTTGGCTATGCAGACAGACATGTGAATAAAGAGTGGTATCTTGGCTATGCAGACAGACATGTGAATAAAGAGTGCTATCTTTGGCTATGCAGACAGACATGTGAATAAAGAGTGCTATCTTGGCTATGCGGACAGACATGTGAATAAAGAGTGCTATCTTGGCTATGCAGACAGACATGTGAATAAAGAGTGCTATCTTGGCTATGCAGACACAGTGTGAATAAACAGTAAAGAGCGCCATTTTTACTGTGTAGACACACAGTGTTAATAAGGAGCGCTATCTTGGCTGTGTAGACACACAATGTGAATAAAAAACGCTATCTTAGCTCTGTAGACACAAAGTGTGAATAAAAGGCGCTATCTTGGCTGTGTAGACACACAGTGTGAATGGAGAGCTATTTTGGCTGTGTAGACACAGTGTGAATAAAGATCGCTATCTTGACTATGTAGACACACAGTGTGAATAAAGAGCGTTCTTGACTATGAAGACACACAGTGTGAATAAAGACGTTATCTTGACTATGTAGACACACAGTGTGAATAAAGAGCGTTATCTTGACTATGTAGACACACAGTGTGAATAAAGAGCGTTATCTTGACTATGTAGACACACAGTGTGAATAAAGAGCGTTATCTTGACTATGTAGACACACAGTGGGAATAAAGAGCGTTATCTTGACTATGTAGACAAACAGTGTGAATAAAAGCGTTATCTTGACTATGTAGACACACAGTGTGAATAAAGAGCGTTATCTTGACTATGTAGACATACAGTGGGAATAAAGGCGTTATCTTGACTATGTAGACATACAGTGGGAATAAAGAGCGTTATCTTGACTATGTAGACACACAGTGGGAATAAAGAGCGTTATCTTGCCTATGTAGACACACAGTGGGAATAAAGGCGTTATCTTGACTGTGCTGAATCACAATGTCAATAAGAGAGCGCTATCTTGACTGTGCTGAATCACAATGTCAATAAAGAGCGTATCTTGACTGTGCTAATCACAATGTCAATAAGAAGCGTTATCTTGACTGTGCTGAATCACAATGTCAATAAAAACGTTATCTTGACTGTGCTGAATCACAATGTCAATAAAGTGTTATCTTGACTGTGCTGAATCACAATGTCAATAAAGAGTGTTATCTTGACTATGCTGAATCACAATGTCAATAAAGAGTGTTATCTTGACTGTGCTGAGTCACAATGTCAATAAAGAGTGTTATCTTCACTGTGCAGACACACAGTGTGAATAAAGAGAGTTACCGTGTCCGATGCAGACACAGTGGGGGCAACAGCGCTATCTTGCCTGTGCAGACTTTGATGAGAATAACCAGCGCTATCTTGCCTGTGCAGACACACAGTGAGAATAACCAGCGCTATCTTGCCTGTGCAGACACACAGTGAGAATAACCAGCGCTATCTTGCCTATGCAGACACACAGTGAGAATAACCAGCGCTATCTTGCCTATGCAGACACACAGTGAGAATAACCAGCGCTATCTTGCCTGTGCAGACACAGTGAGAATAACCAGCTATCTTGCCTGTGCAGACACACAGTGAGAATAACCAGCGCTATCTTGCCTGTGTGGACACACAGTGAGAATAACCAGCTATCTTGCCTGTGCGGACACACAGTGAGAATAACCAGCGCTATCTTGCCTGTGCGGACACAGTGAGAATGACCAGCGCTATCTTGCCTGTGCGGACACAGTGTAAATAATGAGCGTTCTCTTAACTATGTAGACATTCAATGTGACTATGAGCCTTATTTTGGCTGTGCAGACACAGTGTGAATAAAAAAAGAGTCACCGTGACTATGCAGACACGGTGTGAATAAAAAAGAGTTGCAATGACTGTGCACACACATGGTGTGAATAAAGAGAGTTACCGTGACTGTGCACACACATGGTGTGAATAAAAAGAGTTACCGTAAATGTGCACACACATGGTGTGAATAAAGAGAGTTACCGTGACTGTGCACACACTTGGTGTGAATAAAGAGAGTTACCGTGACTGTGCAGACACAGTGTGAATAAAGAAGAGTTACCGTGACTGTGCAGACACACAGTGTGAATAAAAAGAGTTACCGTGACTGTGCAGACACACAGTGAGAATAAAGAGTGTTATCTTCACTGTGCAGACACACAGTGTGAATAAAAAGAGTTACCGTGACTGTGCAGACACACAGTGTGAATAAAAAGAGTTACCGTGACTGTGCAGACACACAGTGTGAATAAAAAGAGTCACCGTGACTGTGCAGACACACAGTGTGAATAAAAAGAGTTACCGTGACTGTGCAGACACACAGTGTGAATAAAAAGAGTCACCGTGACTGTGCAGACACACAGTGTGAATAAAAAGAGTTACCGTGACTGTGCAGACACACAGTGTGAATAAAAAGAGTTACCGTGACTGTGCAGACACAGTGTGAATAAAAAGAGTCACCGTGACTGTGCAGACACACAGTGTGAATAAAAAGAGTTACCGTGACTGTGCAGACACACAGTGTGAATAAAAAGAGTTACCGTGACTGTGCAGACACACAGTGTGAATAAAAAGAGTTACCGTGACTGTGCAGACACACAGTGTGAATAAAAGAGACGTTACACGTGACTGTGCAGACACACAGTGTGAATAAAAAGAGTTACCGTGACTGTGCAGACACACAGTGTGAATAAAAAGAGTTACCGTGACTGTGCAGACACACAGTGTGAATAAAAAGAGTTACCGTGACTGTGCAGACACACAGTGTGAATAAAAAGAGTTACCGTGACTGTGCAGACACACAGTGTGAATAAAAGAGTTACCGTGACTGTGCACACACAGTGTGAATAAAAGAGTTACCGTGACTGTGCAGACACACAGTGTGAATAAAGAGAGTTACCGTGACTGTGCAGACACACAGTGAGAATAAAGAGTGTTATCTTCACTGTGCAGACACGCGGTGTAAATAAAGAGTGTTATCTTCACTGTACAGACAGACATTGTAAATAAAGAGTGTTATCTTCACTGTGCAGACAGACATTGTAAATAAAGAGTGTTATCTTCACTGTGCAGACACGCAGTGTAAATAAAGAGTGTTATCTTCACTGTACAGACAGACATATTAAATAAAGAGTGTTATCTTCACTGTACAGACAGACATATTAAATAAAGAGTGTTATCTTCACTGTGCAGACACGCGGTGTAAATAAAGAGTGTTATCTTCGCTGTACAGACAGGCAGTGTAAATAAAGAGCGTTATCTTCGCTGTACAGACACACAGAGTGGATAAAGAGTGTTATCTTCGCTGTACAGACACACAGAGTGGATAAAGAGCGTTAGTGTGACTATACAGACACATAGAGTGAACAAAAGAGCGTTAGCTTGACTATACAGACACATAGAGAGAATAAAGAGCGTTAGCTTGACTATACAGACACATAGAGGGAATAAAGAGCGTTAGTTTGACTATACAGACACATAGAGAGAATAAAGAGCGTTAGCTTGACTATACAGACACATAGAGGGAATAAAGAACGTTAGTTTGACTATACAGACACATAGAGTGAACAACGAGTGCTATCCTGGCTGTGAAGACATAATGGTGTGAATAATGAGCGCTATCTTTACTGTGTAGACATACAGTACGAATAAAGAGTGATATCTTGTCTGTGTAGACGTACGGTGTGAATAAATAGCACTATATTGGCTGTGTAGACACACATATTAAATAAAGGGCGTTATCTTGGCTGTGTGAAAACACAGTGTGAATAAAGAGTGTTATCTTCACTGTACAGACACACATAGTGAATAAAAGATGTATCTCCAATGTGAAGACACACAGTATGCATAAAGAGTGTTATCTTCACTGTGAAGACACACAGAGTGAATAAAGAGCGTAATTTTGACTGTGCAGACACACAGTGTGAATATGAGCGTTATCTTGACTGTATAAACACACAGAGTGAATAAAGAGCGCTATCTTGGCTGTGTAGACACACAGTGTAAATAAAGAGCGTTATCTTGGCTGTGTAGACACACAGTGTAAATAAAGAGCGTTATCTTGGCTGTATAGACACACAGCGTAAATAAAGAGCGTTATCTTGGCTGTGTAGACACACTGCGTAAATAAAGAGCGTTATCTTGGCTGTGTAGACACACAGAGTGAATTGACTGTATAGACACACAGTGTGAATATAAGCGTTATCTTGGCTATGTAGACACACAGTGTAAATAAAGAGCGTTATCTTGGCTGTGTAGACACACTGCGCAAATAAAGAGCGTTATGTTGGCTGTGTAGACACACAGAGTGAATAAAGAGCGTAATTTTGACGGTATAGACACACATTGTGAATATGAGCGTTATCTTGGCTGTGTAGACATATAGTGTGAATAATGAGCGTTATATGGCTGTGTAGACACACAGTGTGAATAAAGAGCACTATCGTGACTGTACAGACACACAGTGTAAATAAAGAGCTTGATTGTGACTGTGTAGACACAGTGTGAATGAAGAGTGCTATCTTGAATGCGTAGACACACTGGGAATAAAGAGCGTTATCGTGACTGTGCAGACACACACTGTGAATAAAGAGCGTTATCGTGACTGTGCAGACACACACTGTGAATAAAAAGCATTATCGTGACTGTGCAGACACACACTGTGAATAAAGAGCGTTATCGTGACTGTGCAGACACACACTGTGAATAAAGAGCGTTATCGTGACTGTGCAGACACACAGTGTGACTAAAGAGAGTTACCGTGACTGTGCAGACACACACTGTGAATAAAGAGCGTTATCGTGACTGTGCAGACACACAGTGTGACTAAAGAGCGTTATCGTGACTGTGCAGACACACACTGGGAATAAAGAGCGTTATCGTGACTGTGCAGACACACACTGTGAATAAAGAGCGTTATCGTGACTGTGCAGACACACACTGGGAATAAAGAGCGTTATCGTGACTGTGCAGACACACACTGGGAATAAAGAGCGTTATCGTGACTGTGCAGACACACACTGTGAATAAGGAGCGCAATCTTTACCGTGTTCATACACAGTGTGGATAAAGAGCGTTATCTTGGCTCTGTAGACACACAGAGTAAATAAAGAGCGTTATCTTGGCTGTGTGAACAGACAGTGTGAATAAAGAACGTTATCCTGACTGTGAAGACACACAGAGTGAATAAAGAACGTTATCTTGACTGTGAAGACACACAGAGTGAATAAAGAACGTTATCTTGAATGTGAAGACACACAGAGTGAATAAAGAACGTTATCTTGACTGTGAAGACACACAGAGTGAATAAAGAACGTTATCTTGACTGTGAAGACACACAGAGTGAATAAAGAAAGTTATCCTGACTGTGAAGACACACAGAGTGAATAAAGAACGTTATCTTGACTGTGAAGACACACAGAGTGAATAAAGAACGTTATCCTGACTGTGAAGACACACAGAGTGAATAAAAATCGTTATCCTGAATGTGTTGACACACAGAGTAAATAAAGATCGTTATCTTGACTGTGAAGACACACAGAGTGAATAAAGAAAGTTATCCTGAATGTGTAGACACACAGAGTGAATAAAGAAATTTATCCTGAATGTGTAGACACACAGAGTGAATAAAGAGAGTTATCCTGAATGTGTAGACACACAGAGTGAATAAAGAACGTTATCTTGACTGTGAAGACACACAGAATGAATAAAGAAAGTTATCCTGACTGTGAAGACACACAGAGTGAATAAAGAAATTGATCCTGACTGTGAAGACACACAGAGTGAATAAAAAAAGTTATCCTGACTGTGAAGACACACAGAGTGAATAAAGAAAGTTATCCTGACTGTGAAGACACACAGAGTGAATAAAGAAAGTTATCCTGACTGTGAAGACACACAGAGTGAATAAAGATTGTTATATTTACTGTGCAGACACACACAAAAATAAAGAGCGTGAAGACACACAGAGTGAATAAAGAAAGTTATCCTGACTGTGCAGAGACACACAGTGTGAATGAAGAGCGCTATCTTGACCTTGCAGACACATAGTGTGAATAAAGAGCGCTATCTTGACCTTGCAGACACAGAGTGTTAATAAAGAGCGCTATCTTGACCTTGAAGACACACAGTGTTAATAAAGAGCGCTATCTTGACCTTGAAGACACACAGTGTTAATAAAGCGCGCTATCTTGACCTTGCAGACACACAGTGTTAATAAAGAGCGCTATCTTGACCTTGAAGACACACAGTGTTAATAAAGAGCGCTATCTTGACCTTGCAGACACATAGTGTGAATAAAGAGCGCTATCGTGACCTTGCAGACACATAGTGTGAATAAAGAGCGCTATCTTGACCTTGCAGACACACAGTGTGAATAAAGAGCGCTATCTTGACCTTGCAGACACATTGTGTGAATAAAGAGCGTTATCTTGACCTTGCAGACACACAGTGTGAATAAAGAGCGCTATCTTGACTGCAGACACACAGAAGAAATAAAGAACGTTATTTCATTGCTCAGACACACAGTGTGAATAAAGATCGTTATCTTGACTGTGCAGACACACAGAGTAAATAAAGATCGTTATCTTGACTGTGTAGACACACAGAGTAAATAAAGATCGTTATCTTGACTGTGTAGACACACAGAGTAAATAAAGATCGTTATATTGACTGTGTAGACACACAGAGTAAATAAAGATCGTTATCTTGACTGTGTAGACACACAGAGTAAATAAAGATCGTTATCTTGACTGTGTAGACACACAGAGTAAATAAAGATCGTTATCTTGACTGTGTAGACACACAGAGTCAATAAAGATCGTTATATTGACTGTGCAGACACACAGAGAAAAATAAAAAGCGCTATCTTGACTGTGTAGTGATACTGAGTTGTCTACCCATCCTCTGCTGACACTTGTATTATCTTTCATTTCAGATGAAATGATATTTTCATGTTGTTGCTTTCTTCGATGACAGTGACAGTGATATGCGAAGTTTTTGCAGGCAAACTTTTATCTTGTTGCTATTTGTTCGATGACTTTGGTCGAAAGCTGGCAGGAGTCGAATGATGAATCGTTCACACACACATACACACACACACATACACATACATAAACACACACAAGTACACGCACACACACAAGCACACACACACGCGCGCACACACAAGCACACGCACATACACACACACATACACACACACATACACACAAGCACACACACACAAGCACACACACAAGCACACACACACAAGCACACACACACAAGCACACGCACATACACACACACATACAAGCACACGCACATACAACACATAGGGAAGATGGGGGGGGGTCGGATAATAGGAATAATTGGGGGATCGGATAATAGGGAAGATAGGGGGATCGGATAATTGGGATAATGGAGGGGGACAGATGATATGGAAGATGGGGGGGGGTGGATAATATGGAAGATTGGGGGCGGATAATAGGGAAAATTGGGGAAGGATAATAGGGAAGATTGGGGGTGGATAATAGGGAAGATTGGGGCGGATAATAGAGAAGATTGGAGGCGGATAATAGAGAAGATTGGGGCAGGATAATAGGAAAGATGGAAGGGAATGGATAATAGGGGAAATGGAGGGTCGGATATTAGGGAAGATGTGGGGGTCGGATAATAGGGAAGATAGAGGGGATAGGATAATAGGGAAGATAGAGGGGATAGGATAATAGGGAAGATAGAGGGGATAGGATAATAGGGAAGATAGAGGGGATGGGATAATAGGGAAGATAGAGGGGGTAGGATAATAGGGAAGATAGAGGGGGTAGGATAATAGGGAAGATAGAGGGGGTAGGATAATAGGGAAGATAGAGGGGGTAGGATAATAGGGAAGATAGAGGGGGTAGGATAATAGGGAAGATAGAGGGGGTAGGATAATAGGGAAGATAGAGGGGGTAGGATAATAGGGAAGATAGAGGGGGTAGGATAATAGGCAAGATAGAGGGGGGTAGGATAATAGGGAAGATAGAGGGGGTAGGATAATAGGGAAGATGAGAGGGGGGTAGGGATAATAGGGAAGATAGAGGGGGTAGGATAATAGGGAAGATAGAGGGGATAGGATAATAGGGAAGATAGAGGGGGTAGGATAATAGGGAAGATAGAGGGGGTAGGATAATAGGGAAGATAGAGGGGGTAGGATAATAGGGAAGATAGAGGGGGTAGGATAATAGGGAAGATAGAGGGGGTAGGATAATAGGGAAGATAGAGGGGGTAGGATAATAGGGAAGATAGAGGGGATAGGATAATAGGGAAGATAGAGGGGATAGGATAATAGGGAAGATAGAGGGGGTAGGATAATAGGGAAGATAGAGGGGGTAGGATAATAGGGAAGATAGAGGGGGTAGGATAATAGGGAAGATAGAGGGGGTAGGATAATAGGGAAGATAGAGGGGATAGGATAATAGGGAAGATAGAGGGGGTAGGATAATAGGGAAGATGTGGGGGGATGGCGGATAATAGGGACCATTGGGGGATCGGATAATAGGAAATATGTGGAGCGGGAGTCGGATAATAGGGAAGATGGAGGGGGTAGGATAATAGGGAAAATAGGGGGGGCGGATAATAGGGACGATTGGGGGATCGGGTAACAGGAAAGATGTGGAGCGGGGGGTCGGATAATAGAGAAGATGGGGGGGGGGGTTGGATAATAGGGAAGATGGGGGGGGATCAGATAAGAGGGAATATGGGGGGGGGGGTCAGATATAGGGAAGATGGAGGAGGCGGATGAAAGGTAAGATGGAGGAGGCGGATAATAGGGTAGATGAAGGAGGCGGATAATAGGGAAGATGGAGATGGTCGGATAATATGGAAGAAGAAGAAACGCCGAGAACAATGAGATG
>JAXRKP010003167.1:5000-23353 GCA_037039925.1 Doris montereyensis | reverse complement strand
TAAAATTTAAATGAGACGAAAATGGAACTAGACAGAATAATTTTGAGTTGTAAACCAAAGATGTTTTAAGGTGAATAAATAGAACGTGTATGAAATTAAACATTAGTTTAGGCACACACACTCACACACACACACACACACACACACACACTCACACACACACAGTGCAGATTGACTATTTTCAATCTCAGGCCATGCTTTATTACTTGTCCTTGCGGACCGTCTATGAGCACGGCCAGTCGTTGGAGAGTCTACGTAACTCGCTTTGCATTATACTAAATTCCATCGATCTTTTCCCTTTCACATCCATCTTTTTTCTGTCCAATTTTGAAATGACATAACAAACAGTACGTCTGTGCATATAATAATTATGTTTATGGATAACACCATCTTTCATATAAACGGTAGAGTTCCCTCAAGACCATTATGGAGCCTATCTCGGTTTTGTTGCGTGAGGCGGAGTAGATGGTAATAATCAGCAACTGGACAGGACGCTAGTCTGACGTATGCTTTTTCACCCAAGCTTTTACTCATTTGTATACCTTGGTCGCGTGGGGAAATGCGTGCTAAGTCATAGCGCCTTTCCCAAGGTACGAAGGTCAAGGCTAGCTTTGATCAGATTTGAACCCGGAACCTCATGATCCATGTCCGGCAAACTAACCATTCGGCTACCGCACCTATATATATAGATAGACCAGCATAGTTACCCCCTGAGACGGCGGGATTCAGTAGTCAAAAGGCAAGGTGTCGGCCTCTCAACCATAAGGTAGTGGGTTCAAGTCCCGCCAACGGTTGAAGAATTTTTCGATTTTTTCTAACATAATCTACCCCACCCCTCACCCCTGGTAGGTGGATCGACACCTAGTCCCATCGGAGACGGACGATAAAAAGAAGGTCCTGTGTGAAGATCACAACACTCTGCAAGTTAAAGATCCATATCTGTTAACAAAACAGTCCGGGCAAAAACAAAAACGCTATCAAAAACCCCGAGATCACCTTAGTGTTGGATGTGGTTAAATCAAAAACCCCGATCACCTTATCACCTTCTTTATGTTGGATGTGGTTAAATCAAAAACCCCGAGATCACCTTAGTGTTGGATGTGGTTAAATCAAAAACCCCGAGATCATCTTAGTTTTGGATGTGGTTAAATCAAAAACCCCGAGATCATCTTTATGTTGGATGTGGTTAAATCAAAAACCCCGAGATCATCTTTATGTTGGATGTGGTTAAATCAAATACCCCGAGATCATCTTTATGTTGGATGTGGTTAAATCAAATACCCCGAGATCATCTTAGTGTTGATGTGGTTAAATCAAAACCCACCTTAGTGTTGGATGATCACCTTAGTCATCTTTATGTTGGATGTGGTTAAATCAAAACCCGAGATCATCTTTATGTTGGATGCGGTTAAGTCAAAAACCCCGAGATCATCTTTATGTTGGATGCGGTTAAATCAAAAACCCGAGATCATCTTTATGTTGGATGTGGTCAAATCAAAAAACCCCGAGATCACCTTAGTTTTGGATGTGGTTAAATCAAAAACCCCGAGGATCATCTTATGTTGGATGTGGTCAAATCAAATACCAAAACGACCACCAGAGACAGCGATATCACTGAGCTCAGTACATGTACTAGAGTGAACCTGAGATATTGTGCCAGTGTTTTAATTATGAATCCTGTTGAAAATAATAACTGGTGAATGATTATGTCTACAAAAAAATCCGAGGAAAAATGAAACTGGGTCACGCACTAGTGGTAGAAAAATACCTCAATTGAAAACAATCTTTGGATCATTTAGAACTCACTTGCAGAATATGATTAATTCTAGTGGCCTGGTGGCCAAGTTTTCTGTCTATTCCTTGTATTTGTCTCGTCTTTGTTCCTATGGAGCTTTCATATTATCTTGTGTCATTGCTATCACTCCTCATAGTAGCCTTTATATAAGTTATATAATATTATAATCATAATGTCTTATTATGTTCTCTGTCTCCAGGTTAGCTTTTGATTATACTGATATCACTCATCATAGCAGCCCTTGTGTCCGGCTGCAGGCGGTCTTTGACTCCACAACCAGGTAGTGGCAATGTGGACAGTGACCAGGCCAATCTTATACCATGGGTTATGGCACTAGGTGAGTTATCAGTTAGTGACTGACTTCACATTGTGGTAAAAGCAGTGCAGTAATGATATTGAATAATAATATTAAAGCCACATATGAACAAAGACGAGACATATACAAACAACAGGCAGAAGAAAGCCCTGGCCACCATAGCCACTTAGATGACATGGCGACATGTACCAGTGTTTTAGTGAACTCAGAATGACATGGCGAAATGTACCGGTGATTTAGTGAACTGAGAATGATATGGCGACATGCCGGTGTTTTAGTGAACTCAGAATGACATGGCGACATGTACCGGTGTTTTAGTGAACTCAGAATGACATGGCGACATGTACCGGTGTTTACTCAGAATGACATGGCGACATGTACCGGTGTTTTAGTGAACTCAGAATGACATGGCGACATGTACCGGTGTTTTTAGTGAACTCAGAAGTGAAATGTACCGGTGATTTAGTGAATCAGAATGACATGGCGACATGTACCAGTGAATTAGTGAAACCAGAATGACATGGCGACAATTTTTCCTGAGCATCTGTTGTTAACGTGCATTTTTTCAACTACACATTTTATTTACCCTCAATTGCGTAGTTTCCAAGCTAGCTACAGATATTAGATATTTGAACTCAAAACTGAAAAAAAGTGGACTACATGCTATGTTATTACCTACTTACTTGCTGCCTATTATGCCAGTTGGCTGGTAGGGCAGCAATGAAGGATCTCCAATTTCCTTTCCATGGCAAGCATCTTTATCGAATTCCAGGTGCCCAAGTTTAATCTCATTCTCTACTGTTCTTCTCCAAGTTGTTTTTTTGCCTAACACGTCTCCTTTTCCCTTCAGGGGTCCAATAGCTAGCTACATTTGCTATTACACATATTTGAAGTGTTTCAAAACTATTTTACTACTAAAAGCATGGGCTTGAGTTACTATTAGTATTACATACTATTATCCTAAAGATAGTTTCTACCGAAGCATGGGCTTGAGTTACTATTACACACATTATCCTAAAGATAGTTTTTATCTACCGAAGCATGGGCTTGAGTTACTATTACACACATTATCCTAAAGATAGTTTCTACCAAGCATGGGCTTGAGTTACTATTAGTATTACACATTATCCTTAAAGATAGTTTCTACCGAAGCATGGGCTTGAGTTACTATTACACACATTATCCTAAAGATAGTTTCTACTGAAGCATGGGCTTGAGTTACTATTACACACATTATCCTAAAGATAGTTTCTACCGAAGCATGGGCTTGAGTTACTATTACACACATTATCCTAAAGATAGTTTCTACCGAAGCATGGGCTTGAGTTACTATTACACACATTATCCTAAAGATAGTTTCTACCGAAGCATGGGCTTGAGTTACTATTACACACATTATCCTAAAGATAGTTTCTACCCAAGCATGGGGCTTGAGTTACTATTACACACATTATCCTAAAGATAGTTTCTGCTAGTTACTATTACACACATTATCCTAAAGATAGTTTCTACCGAAGCATGGGCTTGAGTTAGTCACACACATTATCCTAAAGATAGTTTCAAGCATGGGCTTGAGTTACTATTACACACATTATCCTAAAGATAGTTTCTACCGAAGCATGGGCTTGAGTTACTATTACATACATTATCCTAAAGATAGTTTCTACCGAAGCATGGGCTTGAGTTACTCACACACATTATCCTAAAGATAGTTTCTACCGAAGCATGGGCTTGAGTTACTATTACATACATTATCATAAAGATAGTTTCTACCGAAGCATGGGCTTGAGTTACTATTACACACATTATCCTAAAGATAGTTTCTACCGAAGCATGGGCTTTGAGTTAGTCACACACATTATCAATTACTATCCTAAAGATAGTTTCTACCGAAGCATGGGCTTGAGTTACTATTACATACATTATCATAAAGATAGTTTCTACTGAAGCATGGGCTTGAGTTACTATTACATACATTATCCTAAAGATAGTTTCTACCGAAGCATGGGCTTGAGTTACTATTACATACATTATCCTAAAGATAGTTTCTACCCAAGCATGGGCTTGAGTTACTATTACACACATTATCCTAAAGATAGTTTCTACCGAAGCATGGGCTTGAGTTACTATTACATACATTATCATAAAGATAGTTTCTACCGAAGCATGGGCTTGAGTTACTATTAGTATTACATACATTATCTAAAGATAGTTTCTACCGAAGCATGGGCTTGAGTTACTATTAGTATTACACATTATCCTAAAGATAGTTTCTACCGAAGCATGGGCTTGAGTTACTATTAGTATTACACACATTATCTAAAGATAGTTTCTACCGAAGCATGGGCTTGAGTTACTATTACATACATTATCATAAAGATAGTTTCTACCGAAGCATGGGCTTGAGTTACTATTACATACATTATCCTAAAGATAGTTTCTACCCAAGCATGGGCTTGAGTTACTATTACACACATTATCCTAAAGATAGTTTCTACCCAAGCATGAGCTTGAGTTACTATTACACACATTATCCTAAAGATAGTTTCTACCGAAGCATGGGCTTGAGTTAGTCACACACATTATCCTAAAGATAGTTTCTACCGAAGCATGGGCTTGAGTTAGTCACACACATTATCCTAAAGATAGTTTCTACCGAAGCATGGGCTTGAGTTAGTCACACATTATCCTAAAGATAGTTTCTACCCTAGCATGGGCTTGAGTTACTATTACATACATTATCATAAAGATAGTTTCTACCCAAGCATGGGCTTGAGTTACTATTTTTCATAAAGACATTATCCTAAATAGTTTCTATAGTTTTCTACGGGGCTTGAGTTAGTATTACACACATTATCATAAAGATAGTTTCTACCGAAGCATGGGCTTGAGTTACTATTACATACATTATCCTAAAGATAGTTTCTACCGAAGCATGGGCTTGAGTTACTATTACATACATTATCCTAAAGATAGTTTCTACCGAAGCATGGGCTTGAGTTACTATTACACACATTATCCTAAAGATAGTTTCTACCGAAGCATGGGCTTGAGTTACTATTACATACATTATCCTAAAGATAGTTTCTACCGAAGCATGGGCTTGAGTTACTATTATGAACACCGTTACTATACTTATCATCGTTTGGATGCATAGATGAATATTATAACTCATTATGAGGAGGTATTTGATGAATGCTTTTGTCAACGTATGATTGCATTATAGTATTCATTGACACCTTTTTGTTTTTCTTCTTCCACAGATATTATAAAGACAGAGGATCCCGAAAGCCCAGGCCAAAATTAGATTTTTAGACAGAGTTACATCCCCTCTTCCTATCTCTTTTCTCTCTAACCTTAACTAGACTAAGCATTAGCAATTAATAAAACACAATATCCTGGGTTCAAATTCCAATGAGCTGTGTACATACAGTGTGTTAAAAACAACTCAACAAACCACAAGTTTTTACAACTGTTTTTTTTTTCTGCTACATTACATTGGAAAAAAAAAACCCAACAAAAAATCCCCATGAAAACAACTTACTCCCTCGAACTCTAACCTCCGGAAGTTGAGTATGGCACTCAGCCTTGTGGAACTACGTGTCCATCCACCTATCTGGACCAGGGGAGACGATTTCACTCAGCCTTGTGGAACTAGGTGTCCATCCACCTATCTGGACCAGGGGAGACGATTTCACTTGTGAAACTAGGTGTCCAGCCTTGTGAAACTAGGTGTCCATCCACCTATCTGGACCAGGGGAGACGATTTCACCAGCCTTGTGGAACTAGGTGTCCATCCACCTATCTGGGAGACCCCAGTGGAACTAGGTGTCCACCACCTGTCCAGGGGAGACGATTTCACTCAGCCTTGTGGAACTAGGTGTCCATCCACCTATCTGGGACCAGGGGAGACGATTTCACTCAGCCTTGTGGAACTCGGTGTCGATGCGCCTATCTGGACTAGAAGAGGGGGCGGATTTCAATCGAGTAACTCGAGAAGATTTTTCACCCTTTTAAGCGAAACGAACCCCCAACCTTGGGTTGAGAAGCCGATGCCTTGCCCTTGGACTTTTTTTAAACTAAAATTTACCCCGTCCACCATCGTGGTGATCTCAGGGTGAATTAAGAGGAAAACAGCAAGATAAAAGATAAGTGAAAGAGTAACAAGAAAGAAGTCGGATCTACCAGCAGCCCCGTCAAACTGCTCGCTGCCTCTGGACTACAGAGTGCCCCCCCTCCCACAAAATAAACAAAGCATAACATTTAAATTAAACAACACCCATTTTCCACCCGATCCAAGGGCAGTTGGGTACCAGCATTAGTTGGAGAGTATAACCTGCGAGCGGATTAGCGTCCTCTGCCGGAGGTCATGTTCATTTAACTGTTCTTTCGTTCACACTATAGAAACCATGATAGGCTCCAGCTCCATGGGCTAATTTGTCCTTGAGTCTGTTTTTTCTCTTTCTAATGACATACACAATTTCCTTCTTCTAACATAAGGTATGTCTAGTAGAATATTGATTGACATGTTCTCTATACTCTGTACAGTGTATACTAGCACGATTTTGGTATCGTCTTTATCAATACCTCTTACAATACAATGCGATCTGTAGCCGCAAACCACTCCCTTATACTTATACACATCAGCCTACTATTACTAATTACAGTTGGCAATGTGTTTTGTTGTTTTTTTATGCAAGCTGGAAGCGATTGTATGATTGCACAGCTATTTCCTTTGTATAGTATCGCTTTTTTGTGTCTGATATTGGTGTCATATATATATATATATATATATATATATATATATATATATATATATATATATATATATATATATATATATATGTAATATGCATGTAATATGCATATATAAACTTTATGAAATAACATTAACTCTTGTTTGAAACACAAATTAGTAGCCTTTGGTTATCCAAGTCTGGTGTGTTTGCACATCACACGTAGTAGCTTTTATGTCTTTTTAAATTCTTTGAGAGCCCAACAACTTTGTAAAGGTAAAGGACACAATTGGACTAAAATTTCTGAGTAAGAAGCCTGCAATTATCCCCTTGCGACAGAATAACACAATATGTACATTATTCACAATATACAGGTATCATACTAATACTAATACATGTAATAATATATTAGTAATATAAGAATATATTAATGATAATAAAAATAAAAATAAGTGTCATCTCACAAAGCATAGTTAACAAACGTTTTTCTTCCACCATATACGGTGATCTTAGGGTGAATCTATGGGAAACAGAAACATGAAAGACGTGCGAAAAGTGACAGGAAACAAGTAGAATCTACCGGTAGCCCCATGCAAGCCGTTCACTCATCAACCCTCAGGGATGTTGTAAGTGACAAATGATGAAAGAAAAAACAGAAAAAACAACATTCTCAGTAGGACGTATTTATATACGTGTAGTGCTATTGCATAAAGTAATACTTGTCACGTGATCAAAAGGAATAATATTGCAGTACCCTGTAATACTTGTCAAGTGATAAAAAGGAATAATATTGCAGTACCTTATAATACTTGTCAAGTGATAAAAGGGAACAATACTGCCGTACTCTGTAATAATTGCCATCATCATCATGTTGACTGCTACAGTAGTTGCTGGATAAAAGCACACTCCATAAATACACACTCTGCATAAACACATGCCTACATTTGCTGACCAAATCTTTACTATATATAATAAGTGTTCTCATAAACACACGTCTACATTTGCTGATATATATATAATAAGTGTTCTCATAAACACATGCCTACATTTGCTGACCAAATCTTTACTATATAATAAGTGTTCTCATAAACACACGCCTACATTTGCTGACCAAATTTTTACTATATATAATAAGTGTTCTCATAAACACACGCCTACATTTGCTGACCAAATTTTACTATATATAATAAGTGTTCTCATAAACACACGCCTACATTTACTGACCAAATTTTTACTATATATAATAAGTGTTCTCATAAACACATGCCTACATTTACTGACCAAATTTTTACTATATATAATAAGTGTTCTCATAAACACATGCCTACATTTGCTGACCAAATTTTTACTATATATAATAAGTGTTCTCACACTTTTTCCTGCGTCCAAAGGCTGTGCGTTTAACCAGTGACTACTGTACCAGACACTCATGATTTGCCTCCCCCGCCATTCGTTTCTACCCATAACAGATGCCAGTAGTTCTCTAGGATTCTGATGTCCTTCTCAATTTGGTCTATAAATGAGAGGTAAGAGGCCTTACTGTCCGCCTCTATGTCATGCATGATGCAGTGTTCTTTGTTTGGGATCCTACAAAATGACGTTGTGTATGTTGTTATTATGTAAATGCCACGCTCAACAACGGCCATTGGCCCACAAAATACACTTGTCCTACCATGTCAGTCTAAACTGGTAATAGGACATTGACGATGACATATATGCCTACGTTTATATAGTCCTGATGTAGCCTGAATTTCATAAAGTTCTTTAGGATTTACCAAAGACAATTAAATCTTGCATTATGAAAGTAAGGTAGCCATAACTGTGCACCTTCCCTTTAGACCACAGACTCCCCTACTACGATATTATTATGTTATTACATGAATGATGCATGGTGTCGGTGGCCGAGTGGTTAGGCTGCCGGACTTCAGATCATGAGGTCCTGGTTTAGAATCCTAGCAAAGCTAGGTCCGACGTTAAGCTTCCTTGGAAAAAACAAGTAAAAATCATTTTCCCCACTTGACCAAGGTGCAAATGGGTACAAGCAATAGCTTGGGAGTAAATACCTGCATCAGACCAGCATCCTGTCAAAGAGGTGACATATCATCACCTGTCCTGTTTCACACTATAGAAACTGGGATAAGAGCCGGCTCTATGGGCCACGACTTTGGTTTACTTTACTACTTGTACATGGAACGACTAAGATATTAGTATTACATGTATTATGTTGATTGCATTATGTTGATTGAGAGTGGAAGTATGTAGGTGCTTTCAAAGCCTTTCACATATCAGAGTAAACCTTACAATTACAAGGTGATTTTGTTTCCTATACTTTTTCTGTATTTATATAGAAACTAAATACCACTGATTAATACGCATAGTAAAGAAAACCGTAACAACAAAAAATACACACATGCATACACTCACACAAACAAAAATGTCAACGTAAGCATTTTGTGAAATTTTTATATAAAATGTTGATGATTTATTTAAAAAAACAATGAAATGTTCATGTTGTAATATTCTTTCATATTGATCAACTGAACAAATGATTTTACGCGTGATGAGAACACAAATGAGCTTTTAACAAGAAAAATGGATTGACTGAGAGTAAGATGGTTTGGTGACTTCTGTGATGTAAACGGCTGTAACTGTAAACGGTGACTGTCCATGAAATCTCAACTCAGATCACTATCTTCTCTTCTGGGTGCTGATGTAAAGGACTGAAAAAGTAAACAGATGTTCCACGATCATGACATAATAAAGTCTTATATTATCATACTTGCTAGCCTTTAAAATAAAAAAACAAAAAAACAAACGACTCTGATCACACAAACTAATTCTTAATTGCTTGGCGCCCTGTAATATTCCAAAACCATTGATAACTGAAGGGGTAATTTCCATAGTGTGCCTAAGTCACAATCACGTCATTGTGAAAAAAAATTCAAAGACCATGGACTTTGGCACTGTTGACTTTGGGAATTCCAAGTTTCAAACGGCTGTAAACGTGATGTATTTTCATCATATCACTTTCACACTTTTCAGGAAACATGATTTCCTTTATTCCTTAAGGATCATCTCGTTTTTCTCGAAAATGGACATAAGCAAATTATTGAACTGAACTGTTCAATTTAACTTGAATTGATTCCCTCAAAGTTCACTAACGAAAAATCTACTGATGGCTGGCCTGTCTGTCTGGCAAAATAAAACAATATTTTCAAACTGAGAAAGGATGACATCTCCAGACTTTCACCTCAATCTCTATGACAAGTCTCTGCCCTTAAATTGCCGTCTCTTTGAAAAACGAATTACAGCTAATGTTTATACAGTACATACTTTTCAAAGTAAATAGACTTATGGACTCGAAAGCCAAAAAAAAAAGAAAACAAAAGGTTTTTAACATATTGGTTGGCAGCTACATATTACGAAAATTGAAATTACAAAGACACTGGCCGTCAGGAACAATAAGGACGAGAGGAGATTTTTTTGCTTTGATTTGATTATACCCATATCCACAGCTAAGGAGATCTTGGGGGTTTTGGTAAGATTTAAAATTTTGCCCGACCCGACTGCCCTGCAAACAGACAAAGAAACTTTAACGTGCATAGAGTATAGTGCACATTGGACCTCCTTTTATCGTCCGTCTCCAATAGGACAAGGTGTCAATCCACCTTCCTGGACCAGGGAGGTAGTTTTTACTCTAAAAAAGGTGAGAAATATTTCCCCCAACCACTGCCGGGGCTTGAGCCCATGACCTTTTGGCTGAGAGGCCGATATCTTGCCTCTGGATTACAGAGTCCCCCTGAGATGGGGTTTGAAGGGGAGCAAGATAGACAGAGTTATAAGTAAGCCCCTTGAACAACGGTAGGTTCAGATTGAGATAAAAAAAAATAACATCATGTTTATAATATTTTGGGGACAAAAGTAAAGAAATAGACAGAAGCTTTGTTTGCTTCCCTCGGTCATCAGCAATCATGTCTGGATATGGGCAGTGCTTTTGAATTTGTGTTCAATCATAGAAACAGCACATTAGGTTACATGGGTTATACGGATAACGTTTGTGTCTGGTGCATGATTTTCTTCAATCTCCCATAGGATTGGGTTGTTAAATATAATATAAATAAACATTGAACCTTGGGGAACATGTTTTAAGATAACACGCATGGGGGGGGGGGGGGGGGGGTGTTCCCATTGATTTACTGTAGTTCAGGGTGCAAAAAGATACACCGTTATGAGTTTTCCTGGATACGAACAATAGTAAAAAGTGTGTCCTTGCTTACCACTGCTGTCAAATGTTTTTCAAAGGCACAGAAACTGTCACTTTTTAACTGAAATACTTTCCATTAAAGGAGCTATTAAAGTACTTTTGTCTTTTTATTCATTTTCTTGACTTACTTGAATACTGGTCCTAGGAAGGTTTTGAAAAACAGGGAAAAAACTTAGCATAAAATACTGAGCTTCAAATATTCTTTAATTAAAGCTTTTCTGAAACCAGACATTAATATTTTCATTTACTCTAAACGACTACAAGTGTTGAAAAATGCAGCCAAACGATTTTCATTCTTAATCAAAAAGAACTTTTAAGATACAATTTTTCTAGACATACGGCATAATGTGTAGTTTGCCATTGTTTTCCATATTGCTTTTACTTTCGCCAAGCTGACTGAGCTACTGGTGCCTCGACGGCTTAATATGTATCATAACAACAACAAAATGACATAGCTCTAAAATACCTTCATTCAAGAAAAATGACAGATGTTTTCATAAATCATCCTTACAAAGGCAAACAAAGGAAATTTTCCTGAACACTTCAACAATCTCAACTCAAGGGGGAAATTGAAAACAACAAAGACAAAGCTTACAACAAAAACAAAACAAAAGTTCTAAAGAAAATCAAAAGCAACCCCCCCAAAGGAATAAAACAAAAGAAAATAAAACAATAAACCGCAAAAGAGTGTAAACAAAAACAAAATGAGGTCATCAAAACAAATACAAATTATCCTGGGAGAACTTGCCATTGTTACCACGGATGAAGGCATCACCATATTTGTTCTTCAGCTGACCATTAACATATTCCTCTGTCTGTTCTAGAGCGATATTCATATATCCATCAAGGCAAGACAAAACACCTGTGAAAAAAAGCATATAATGTGCATTATCATTATGGCAACAAAAAATTGGGAGGAAATTCTGGTTTCTTTTTTATTTATTGTTTATTCCATTAAACAAAAGAAGCAAATTGGGACAATGTGTCTGCCTCTCAACCAAATGAAGGGATTGTGGGTTCAGGCCAAATCAGTCGAGAAAATTTTGAGAGTAATAAAACCCACCTCCCTGGGCCAGGTAAGTGGATCAACACCTAGTCTGATTGGAGACGGATGATACTAGGGATGTCTCATGTGTAAATCACAACACTGTGTACACGTTATAGATCCCTCAGCTGTTTACAGGAGTCAGGCATAACAAAAAAAAATTCTACCCAAAACCCCAGGGATCACCTTAGTGGTGGATGTGGGTAGAATCAAAGCAACGACATCAATTCCAATTCAATCCAAACTGTCAATCATAAATTATTAAAACCTTCCAAGACATTCAGTGGCAAAACAAAAATCAGCCATAGAATATTATACCAAGGACACATTACAAAAGAGATTACAGATGACAGGAATGGATTGTTTCCTTCTGAGTGTAGTACCTTCATACTGAATAAGTAACGACTAAGTCATTGCATTCTGGTAACCGTACTCATGAAAGAAAAGTAGAAGGTATAGATGTCGACAGATGTTTATGCTTCAACCAATTTACTGGCAAAAGAACATTTCAAGACAAATCGGCACTTTTTTGGTATGCAATGTTTTTATTATAAACTTCCTCCATCACCAAATAAATTAAATTACAAGCTCAAGTAGTCAGTCTTCAACCACCCAAAGCCCAGAGTATGAAAGCTGGTTGCCGTGTCAAGGATTTCTAGGAGCTCAAATAACTACAACCCGTACTCAAATTCACTGATATACCTTCTGTCAACAAAAGTAAAACGAAACTGCAAATTACATTACTGTCTACATAAGAGCCATGGGTGGGTCAGAAGATATATACAAATAACCAGAAGATAAGGGAGTAAAGGCAATGAAAATCAATCAATCTTTTGTAACAAAACTAACAAATAAGTTAACATATAGCTCATGTAGAGAGAGCAAATAATGTAAATGAACAACATGCTAAATTACAAATCGTGTCGAGTTTAATTGTAAGAGTCTTTCTTGTCTTGCCAGACATAAATTGATATTTTAAGTTTATTGTTTATTGTCGACTTCTTTCTGAACAATAAAATAGCACAAAGATCTATGATGATTTTGAAATCACATGGAAAATACAACACTTTGCTAATTCAACTGATTGCTTCTAAAGAATACTGGTAAGAGCATTATCTTATTGTAATATTAGTTCCTGGGTTTTACCTCTATAATCAACACCAGAATTGAGTTTCACCATCACAGGTCTTCCTCGGATCTGGTTGAGAAATTCACTAGGTGTTTGCTTGCGACTCATAATGATGTTTAGTGCAACTGAAAGGAGACAGGAAAACATTCATTATACATAGATCTATGAGCATTTTAAAAGATTGAATGTTGATTACTTGATGAAAAAAAGTTTGAATGCTTCACTCTTATTATCAACATTGACAAAATTCGCCTTTTAAAAGCAAAAGACAGATAAAAGAGAGAAAAAATGTTGTCCCTCTTGATTTAGCACTGCCACCACTCAGACTTTATCTAAACTTTCTTCTGTCAAGACCATCAATGAGTCAGCTGGTTACTTGACATCACTCCATATTTCTCCTGTCTCAGTCTTTGTCTCTGTCTCTCAGTCTCTTTATCTCTCTCTCTCTAATACTATCATATTGTTTCACTGTTATCGCTTTCTTTCTGTTATTACCTCCTCTTATTCCAAATCCTTCACTCAATGATTTATCCTTTTCTCTCCTCTATTCTTATCCTTTTCTTTCCCTGAAACTTATCTTTCTCTGTACAGTTTTCAATTTCCGTCTTAAACTCGCCGTCCATGTTTCTTTTTTTGTCTGTCTGTCTCATTCTCTTTACCACATAGACACAGACTCTTTCAAACATCTAGCTTTGAACTGAATGGTTTGTTTAGATTCCATTCAAACGATCTGGAAGAAAAAGTCATGTGAATCTATTTGTGTCAAAAAATCATCCTAGGGGCGTTGGAAGATATATTTCTAAAACTAGTCAACCTTGTAATAAATATGACCCATTTGTATTATAAACTGTGCATTTTGATTGGTTGATACAGTGCAATATCTCAGATTTCTCTTTTATAATATCAACCAGGCCACTGTAACATCAGCTTAGCGACATTTAAAAGGAAAACAACGACCCATTTTAAGACAAAAATAAAATACTATCACAAGTGATTCTTGTTAGTTATTGTATGAAACAAACAGCGCTTATTTTTGGTAGTGTTAATTACCACAGAACAATCCAGTGGTAATCAACATGTCGCCAAGCACCACAAAAAACTCTGGTGATAATCGGCACATCATCAGTTGCCACCAGCATTTCTGACGGTTATCTGCGTTTTGCCATTTAAATCAGTTTTATCACCGACAGCTCTTTCTCTGGTGTTTATGTGAGACATGTCAGTTGTCACCGGGAGATTTCCGGATGTTTCTATTATTGTGTTTTTGGTCTACAACAAGAAGCATTATATAATAAGGATAATTGCATAGGTTTAGACCTAGAAACTAGGCCAGAGGCACATCTATTTTCCTGATGTTAACGTGGATTGTATTAAAAATCTTAAAGAAGGATGGACATAGCTGTCTCCATTTTACATGAACACACATTCTCTCTTGCCATTGCACACACTCAAAAAAGCATGCTCGCTGTAGCTCTCTATCAGTACAATAAACCATGGGACAAATATAAACTCCCTAACTGTCTGTTATTCTCACGCTTTGTCTGTTTCTCTCTCTCTTTTTTCTAGAAAGTAAGCTGAAAATGATCTCTAGTTAAGATGAGACCAAGCATTTCTAAATTTCTCATGGGAATCATACAAATAAGCATGGAATTCATCAACGGACTGTTGTTTGCACGTCGTCATCTCCCTCTTGGATTTGAATAAAACACTAGTAGATCTAATTAATTAAGTGATACAGTAGTCTCCACCAAATTGCACGCCTCCAAAATGCACGTTTGTTTCCTGGTAACCAAATTTTACAATGCTAATTACCCCTCAAAATGCAACAACAACGCCTGGCTTGACTTCGCCAAAATGTAAAAAATTTATTTGTAAGTCCGTCTTCAATTTGTTGCATTTTTAAAAGAATATCGATTCTTATAAACTTGATAACCTCCTCTTGCCTCGTTCCAGTGACAAAATCTGTGCCACGCATGTGTGTGTGTGTGTGACACCTAGAGGTTAGATCAATGTATTATGCAACAGGTCTTGGCTGCCTTGGCTTTGGTCACCTTTGGCTTCTATCCCTCCCTGACTTGATAAGTGTCAGGCAGACAGTCCAACCATCTCTCTCCATTGATCACAGTGAGAAAATCTGAGAAAAGTCTACGGAGATCGTACTATGTATGACACGTGTCACAACCTAATACGAAACACATTGTTATTGTTATCAAATGTCTTCACTATCCCGCTCTTTGTTGAAGTCTTGAGTGAGAGACGAGATATGACAGATCTATGAGAAGGGAAGGCCTCCTGGGTCTTATTGTCCTCAACCCAACAAACCACAAACAATAAAAAACTAACAAAAAAAAAGAAGAGAGAGTTTATTTCCAAACAAGAAAGGCAATGTGAATAATGGGTTGCCGCCTTTGACTCGTCAAACGAACTTAGTCAAAATGCACTACTGTGGTAATATAATAGGCCTACTAATACTACTATTAGACAGTGAAAGATAGAACTAGCTTTTCCTATATGGTGGCAGATCAAAGACTTAGAGAAGATCTAGATCTAGATTAGTAAATATATTTTATAAAAGAGCTCTCAAGAAAAAGGTAGTGAATAACTAACCTTCAGTGCCACTGGACAATTCCAGTAGCAACTGACGCTACGTTTATTTTGTAATTAAAATGGGAACTTTTAAAGAATCCAAATTTGTATTGAAATTTTATAAAGAAAGCAAACTTTTTAACAAACACATGAAACAGAACTGACCAGTCGTACTGATGTTATCTAGATTAGCTGTGCTGATTTTACATCACTCTCTAGATTCAGTCTTCTATTGACTTCGAGTGTTGCTTACTTTTCTAGCAAAATTATAATTTCAATGGTGTGCCAGCTTACGGAATCCTCCCATCCATTAACATGATTATGATTATATCTAGATTTCTAGATCAGAATCTAGATCTAGAGCCTAGATAGCGATTCTAGTCTAATCTAGATAGCCTAGATCTAGTGAATCTAGTTGATTATTATGTATGACAGGTTTTGTTTTCTATCTTCAGTCAAGATAGGCCACGCTACTTTCGGGTAGGAGTTGCTTTTATTTTGGTTGGGTTTGTTTGGCAGGAATAGGGGGGGGGGGTGGCAGTTGAAGGCAGGAGGATGCTTACTTACCAAGTTACTGTCCCAAAACAAGACTCTATCGTAGTCGGCGCGTTTCAGGAACAAAAACGAAATCACAATTCACGACTCAAGGACTATAAATATAGATAGTAATATGAGTAGTCTCCCTTGATGAAGATATTACACACAGGAAATGGGGAACTCTGTCTTTTTGTCTTATTTTGCCGGAACAATGCAATCGCTAAGCCTTGTGACAAATTCTATTATATCTCTATGATACATCTAAATATCTTGAGGAAATGTTGATCCTTCACTAAAACGACATCATTATCCAGGAATGACTAATAATATTTGCATTCAAAAGACTAGAAAATCTGCATTTCTTGAAAAGTACGAAACGGTTTTCTTTTGGGCTTTGTAATGTTGCGTTAGACACATTATTATGAGGACGCAGAGGTGTAGATCTAGACAGTGTCAATAAATGCCTTCCATTGTGACTAAGTGTCTTGGGAGTTTATGTCCAATGCTCCTAGCTTACTGTCCATATCACCCATGAGTGATGCCTAATTTGTTAACATTTTAACTTTGAAATGTTCAGAAGTTTGGGTACTTTTCCCCCTTGAGATCTTCTTGGCGGTTGTATATTGATTATGTTCAGCTTGGCGATTATTAGTCGATTATTTGTCCAACTTTCTGCACCACACACTGTTTTGGTAATTCTGACATCATGTGACGTCATGTAGGTCTCTCTGCCTGACATGGTAACTCTGACATCCTGTGACATGGTAACTCTGACATCATGTAGGTCTCTCTGTCTGACATGGTAACTCTGACATCATGTAGGTCTCTCTGTCTGACATGGTAACTCTGACATCATGTAGGTCTCTGCCTGACATGGTAACTCTGACATCATGTGGGTCTCTCTGCCTGACATGGTAACTCTGACATCATGTAGGTATCTCTGCCTGACATGGTAACTCTGATATCATGTAGGTATCTCTGCCTGACATGGTAACTCTGATATCATGTAGGTCTCTCTGACATCATGACATGGTAACTCTGACATCATGTAGGTATCTCTGCCTGACATGGTAGCTCTGACATCCTGTAGGTCTCTCTGCCTGACATGGTAACTCTGACATCATGGAGGTATCTCTGCCTCACATGGTAACTCTGACATCATGTAGGTATCTCTGCCTGACATGGTAACTCTGACATCATGTAGGTATCTCTGCCTGACATGGTAACTCTGACATCATACAGGTCTCTCTGCCTGACATGGTAACTCTGACATCATGAAGGTCTCTCTGCCTGACATGGTAACTATGATATCATGTAGGTCTCTCTGCCTGACATGATAACTCTGACATCATGTAGGTATCTCTGCCTCACATGGTAACTCTGACATCATGTAGGTATCTCTGCCTGACATGGTAACTCTGACATCATACAGGTCTCTCTGCCTGACATGATAACTCTGACATCATGTAGGTCTCTCTGCCTGACATGGTAACTCTGACATCATGTAGGTATCTCTGCCTGACATGGTAACTCTGACATCGTGTAGGTATCTCTGCCTGACATGGTAACTCTGACATCATGTAGGTCTCTCTGCTAGACATGGTAACTCTGGCATCATGTAGGTATCTCTGCCTGACATGGTAACTCTGACATCATGTAGGTATCTCTGCCTGACATGGTAACTCTGACATCATACAGGTCTCTCTGCCTGACATGATAACTATGACATCATGTAGGTCTCTCTGCCTGGCATGGCAACTCTGACATCATGTAGGTATCTCTGCCTGACATGGTAACTCTGACATCATGTAGGTATCTCTGTTTGACATGGTAACTCTGACATCATGTAGGTATCTCTGCCTGACATGGTAACTCTGAAATCCTGTAGGTATCTCTGCCTGACATGATAACTCTGACATCATGTAGGTATCTCTGCCTGACATGG
>JAXRKP010003166.1:0-23357 GCA_037039925.1 Doris montereyensis | reverse complement strand
GTTGCGTATTGCTGAGAGAGAGAGAGAGAGAGAGAGAGAGAGAGAGGCGAGAGAGAGAAAGAGAGGAGACAGAGAGAGAGAGAGAGAGAGAGAGAGAGAGAGAGAGAGAGAGAGAGAGAGAGAGAGAGAGAGAGAGAGAGAGAGAGATCGTAAATTTCACAAGATGGGATCACAGTCGCACTTTGCTAAGAAAGCACGGTCAGTCGACACAGGCGAGAGGCGTGACGGGCAGCGCCCCGTTCCCTCGATTCCCTTAGATGAAACACGAGTACTCGGATGCCAGTAGTGACCGGATAAATACTAACCGAGCACCGGGTATTCACTTGGCACGTAGCGTGTCAGATCCGAATGGCCCAGAAAGTGTGGATCAAGGCCCAATGATGAATCGTGGTAGATTGCCTTCTGATCGACATGCCAGCCAAAGACTAGCCAATGGGCAGTCGGCAATCTATGCCGAAATTCCTGAAACCCAAGCGGATGAGGCGGAAAATTACTACGTCAGCCCGATTAGTTCCAGACAAGCAGTTGCTCTTCCTACCCGTAGGAGCAGCAGCAGACGACAGATGGGTAGTCAGTTACCCCTGCTACCGACCGAGAATCACGAAGACTACTACCACAGTCCAACCAGTTCCACATACACAAAGGAACATGACTATGATAACCGAGGATATGACACGGAAAACGTCTATCATAGCATACACGGCGCACCACAGCTGGCTTCCTCCACGACGGCTAACTTAAGAAATAGCCGAAAACAAATCGTCCGTGGTGCATCGGAAAAATCCGGCCTCCCTCGTACAGTATTCGAGGACGAAAGTACGGTGTACAACGTTCCCAATCCTCAGCGATCCAACCAGAGAGTAGACCAGGAGTCAATCACCGGCAAGGAGAAGCGCGAGGCAGAAACGCAACTCCAGATCCAGATTCGACCTACGTCTGGCAGATCCGCCCAACCTGTACGAGATTCTGGACAGCGTGGGCGAGAATCCGGCAAGGGCGTCTTAACTGACCCCTGCACAGCCAATGGGGCGGCATGGACCCTAATTTATGAGCGTACAATGGCATGAACGTTCCAAAAATAAATATATCAATATTGGACATTGCCTTGAAGAAGAGATTGAGAAGGAAAGAAACGAGAGACGAACAAGAGAGAGTGAGAGAGAGATTGAGAGAGAGAGAGAGAGAGAAAGAGAGAGAGATGACAGACAGACAGAGAGAGAGAGAGAGAGAGAGAGAGAGAGAGAGAGAGAGAGACAGAGAGAAGAGAGAGAGAGAGAGAGAGAGAGAGAGAGAGAGAGACAGAGAGAGAGAGAGAGAGAGAGAGAGAGAGAGAGAGAGAGAGAGAGAGAGAGAGAGAGAGAGAGAGAGAGAGAGAGAAGAGAGAGAGAGAGAGAGAGAGAGAGAGAGAGAGAGAGAGAGAGAGAGAGAGAGAGAGAGAGACAGACAGACAGACAGACACAGAGAGAGAGAGAGAGAGAGAGAGAGAGAGAGAGAGAGAGAGAGAGAGAGACAGAGACAGAGACAGAGACAGAGAGAGAGAGAGAGAGAGAGAGAGAGAGAGAGAGAGAGAGAGAGAGAGAGAGAGAGAGAGAGAGAGAGAGAGAGAGAGAGAGAGAGAGAGAGAGAGAGAGAGAGAAGAGAGAGAAATAGAGAGAGAGACAGAGACAGAGACAGAGAGAGAGAGAGAGAGAGAGAGAGAGAGAGAGAGAGAGAGAGAGAGAGAGAGAGAGAGAGAGAGAGAGAGAGAGAGAGAGAGAGAGAGAGAGAGAGAGAGAGAGAGAGAGAGAGAGAGAGAGAGAGAGAGAGAGAGAGAGAGAGAGAAGAGAGAGAGAGAGAGAGAGAAGAGAAAGAAAGAAGACAGAGACAGAGAGAAACGAAAACAGAGACACAGACAGACAGGAAGACAGACGGACAGACAAACAGATAGACAGACCAATAGACCGATAGACGGAGAGCATGTTGATGATGACATTGTGACGCCGAAGGATAAGCAATTGTTGTAGTACATAATACTATCGATGATGCTGGTCCTAACGATACTCATTCTACGTCAAAGGATAGATAAGAATACTAGTGGGAATGCTTTGAACAAATGATTACATGGTAGCTTCATGGTATGTAACTTGTGTTGAAATCAACTGAAATATTGCTTTGGACACAACGTCTATGACCGTGTACAAACATCACATTATACAGTGAATCTATCATCATCTGGATGATGACTCGAATTCGATTGCCAAGTTCCCGCAGATATCATAATTTCATGGCCTTCATGTCAATCTAGCACCAAACCCGACAAGGCTTATGACCGTGTACAAACATCACATTATGCAGTGTATCTATCATCATCTGGATGACTCGAATTCGATTGCCAAGTTCCCGCAGATATCATAATTTCATGGCCTTCATGTCAATCTAGCACCAAACCCGACAAGGCTGTTGCCTTGGTCTTTTGTTGAGACTTGGCGAAAGCCAATGGACGGTGTGGAAAGTAATTAATGATGGTAAACTAAATCTACCATGTTACGCTGAATGTCTAGAATTAGTACAATTTGGACTCTGCACTTGGTTACGCTAGGTTTTATGCTGAGTATGGGACCTGCTTTATTGGAACTTGATTTTTTTTTTTTTTAATTATTTATAGCCTGTTTATCGTTGTATTATATTTAATTTCGCTTCTCCCCCTGTAAATTGTTTTTAATTATTTATAGTCCCTGATAATTGTTTTAAAACTTCGCTTCTGTGATTCTAAAAAAAAAAGAACATTTATCTGTAGTGATTTTGTAGAACTGTTTTTATTCATACTTGTCTGCAGATGTTGCTGTAAATTGCTTAAAGCTGATTTGTAAATCAAGTCATTCTTATTTTGATGTTATGTTTAGTATTAGTCTCTGAAGTCACGATATCTCAGTCGTTAGCGCGTCTGGCTAACACCGAGAAGGCTCGAGCTTGAGTCCTATTGTGGACACGTTATTTCTGGCCCTCCGATCGACCCAGCAGCGAAATGGGTAGCTAGGTCTATTCAGAGCTGTCGAAAGTAAAAGTCAAATGAGTAGCTAGGTCTATTCAGACTTGTCGAAAGTAAAAGAGGCGGGCTAGAAAGCAACTGCAAATAACACACATTATTGTCATATATCTAGAAACATCAGGACTTTACTCCTCATTTTAAACATACGCTCCATGCTCTGAGTTAGGGGATTTGATTCAATTTACTTTGCTTTCAGTTTGTTTATTTCTTTGAAATCTTGTCTTATTTTCAGTCAGTCTTTTTAATTTCACTTGTGTCATTCTAAACATATATTATCAATCTTTAGTGATTTTACAATAATTTTTTTCACGATTGTCTCATGATGATAATTCTTTTAAACTGCTTCAGCTGTTGTGTTAGTAATTCACCTATATTTTGATGTATTTTAGTACATGTTTAAGTCTTTGGGATTGATAAGGGCGTCACTTTGTTATTTTTATATGATCTTAGTAAACAAAATTAATTAGAGATTAAAAAATGCATCAATTTCATCTTCTTATTTGCTGTAATTTTAGCAAAGGTCTCTGAAATTAATAAGGCCATTTATTTCATCGTTTGAGGCTTGTGTTTCAATCTCTAACTGTATGCTGGTTTCTGTGAAAAATAAAACCACACAACAACATGAGTACAGGTGTAATGTTCTTTCTGGTTATTCATGTATTGACTGTCAACACGCGTGTTCTCTCTATTTACTACATTAACTCATGAACGTTTTGTTATTGGCTTTGTAAACCGCTTTAATGTTTACATACATTTTTTTCTTTTTTATCTCTGTAATTGGCTTCTGAGGGGCTGGGGGATTTGATAGTCCAGAGGCAAGGTGTCGATCTCTCAACTAAAAGGTAGTGGCTTCCAGCTCCGCCAATAGTTGAAAAATGTTCTCGATTTTTTCTCGAGCAAAATCTATCCCCCCTTCCCCCCCCCCCCCCTGGTCCAGGTAGGTGGATCGATAATTAGTCCCGTCGAAGATAGATGATAAAAGGGAGGTTCCGTGGGCAGATCACAACACTCTGTGCACGTTAAAGATCCATTGGCCCTTTACACAACACTCTGTGCACGTTAAAGATCCCTTGGCCCTTTACACAACACTCTGTGCACGTTAAAAATCCTTGGCCAAACACTCTGTGCCAAAATCCCTTGGCTTTACACAACACTTGTGGATTAAAGATCCTGGCCGTTTACACAACACTCTGTGCAAATCAAATCAAAACAACACTCTGTGCAGTTAAAGATCCCTGACAGTTCACAACACTCTGTGGAAAGCATCCCTGACCGTTTACACAACACTCTGTGACGTTAAAGATTCCGTTTACCAACACTCTGTTCACGTTAAAGATCCCTGATTTTATTTTCATTCAAGATCCATGCTGTCAAATCAGTGAGCGTTAAAGATCCTTGTTAAATAACGTTAAAGATTCTTTCCCACTCTGCGAGTTAAGATATTGTTTGACAGCAGTCTGAATTTTGCCCCAAGATTCACTGTTGTGGATTTTGGGTAAATTAAAAAATGATTGGAACATGGAGCCTGAAGTTTTGACTTGACATCCCCTAGTCAGGCATTGCATTTATCATTCAGGCCATGCTGTCAAATCAGATCTTGAATTTGAAATTCTTTCCACAGGTAAGATATTGTTTGAGTTGAATTTTTTCAGCTTTCTTTATCAAATGATAGGAACATCCTAAGTTTCTAGTCTTGCATTTATCATGAGCCAACCGATCTTGAATTTGAAGTTTGCTACCGTTCTTTTTTCTTTCTTTCTTTATCAGTACTACCTTTCGGTGTGTTGGTTCAGTTGCCGTTCTACCTTTCGGTGTGTTGGTTCAGTTGCCGTTCTACCTTTCGGTGTGTTGGTTCAGTTGCCCGAGATGATCTTTCTCTAGGATGCCCTGGCCTTGCATTTTCTGTTTCTTTCCAAAAAGTTCAATGCCTCTTTTATATCTTCTTCCCACTTTCTCCGAGGTCTGCCTTTTGGTCTTTTACCTTGGGCTTTAGCACTGTATACTGATTTAGCTATTCTATTGTCATTCGTTCTGTTTACATGCCCAAACCATCTCAATTGCCATTTTGGTTTTTGTTGATAATTCTTGCTTACCTACACATGCCTTTCCTAGATGGCTATATATTGCACTTGGCTTTTAGATTCTCTGACTGATTTCTTCTCTTAGTTTTCCCTCTGAGCTAATGATTACTCCTAGGTAATTGTAGCTTTGAACTTGTTCTAAATTCTCCATGGCCAATTTGAGATTTTTTGTTTTAGCTTCCCGAGTTACTAGCATTATTTTGGTTTTCTTTGCATTTACTCTCATTCCTCTTTTATTTAGTTCATTGTTTATAATGTTGATATTTGACTGAAGGTCACTTTCTGATTTTCCAAACAGAACTAAATCATCGGCAAATGAAAGCACTGATACAATTACTAGTTTGAGTTTCCACATACCTACATTCATTTTCTTCATGTTTTGAGGATGCCTTTGCGACTGAATCCATAAATGTGATAAACAAAAGAGGACTTAGAATTCAACCCTGTCGTACTCTCATATCCACATCAAATTCTGCAGACATGTTTCCAGCTATTCTCACTGCACACGTTGGTTTATTGTAAAAACTTTTAATGGCTTCTATTCAATTTTACTCCACATTGTGTTCTTTTAAGGAATGCTATAGTTCGTCCCTCCTCACAGTGTCAAATGCCTTTTGTAAGTCAATAAAACACAAGTGCAAGTCAATGTTTCTCTCAACGGAATTTTCTTATTATTTGTCTAATTGTAAATATGTGGTCTTGTACACTTCTTCCTGGTCTAAATCCACTCTGATGCTCTTCAATCTATCCTCTACTCTTTTCCTTAGTCTCATTTCCAGTAACCTGGCATACACTTTTCCTGAAACGTTAAGTAGTGATATCCCTCTATAGTTTGAGCATTGCCTAGTTGATCATTTCTTATGTATTGGTACTATCGTTTCCATTTTCCAGTCGTCTGGCACCTGTTTGGACTTACATGCTTCTGTTTGGATTTCTTCCATTGAGATATCTACATCTTCAGCTGTCTGCTTTGGATTACTTGTTACTCTTACAAATTGATCTTTACTCCTTCTTTCATACGTTCTGTAGGGATTATGTAATTGGTGAAAATAATTTCTCCATGTTTCCATGATTTCGCTGTCTGCTTTCATTATGTCTCCTTTGGCATTCTTAATTTGTCGTATTGGGTATGCTTTGGTATTTCCTATGCTCTTCATTGCCCCCCCCCAGAACAGCTTTTGATTTCCTTGGTAGCTTTCTTGAAGTCTTTGTCTAAACTCTTCCCATTGTTCCTGTTTTGCTTTCCTAATTTCCTCTTTGGAACCTATCATATCCTCTGGTTTCTTTGTTTGCAAGTATTTCTTCCAGATGTTGTTCTTTTCTTTGATCTTAGTCTTGAAGTTCTCATTCCACCATGCTGTTCTCTTTCTATCGCCTTTAATTTGTTTTCTACTACAGACCTCTTCAGTACAACTGAGGAGTGATTCTTTATACATTTCCCACTTTTCAGCTATTGTGCTATCATTCAGATCCATCTGTATTTCATTGATAAATCTTTTTATCCTAGATTGGTATACCTGTTTTACTACTGGTTCATTTAATTCTTCTTTTTGAGTTTAGTAGCTTTTTTCTCTTTCCTTTTCTGTTTGTTTTTTTCAGTCAGTAATCTCATTTTGGCAATCACTAAGTGATTATCACTAAGTATTTCTGCCCCTCTGCTTACTTTTGCATCAATGTACTGTAAAAAAGGGAGCTGCTAACTATTAAGTAGTGTATCATTGACTTTTCACACCTGTCTTCATTTACTCTTGTATATTTGTAAACATCTTTATGAGCAAAGAATATGTTGGCTATTTTCCTGTTATTCTTTAGGCAAAAATCTATTAGTCTCTCTCCATTTGGAGAAGTATTGTCTCTCCTTCTTTACCTATTACTCCTCCTGACATTTCTACATTGTTGCCTACTGTAGCATTTGAATCTCCTAAAAGCATTAGTTCCTGTTTGGGTTTAAGATTCTCTGCAGCTATTTGGAAATCGTTTTCGAAGATCTGGTTCTTCTTTAGTGGCGTCTTCGTTTGGTACATCAGCTATTAATAGTTTAATTTCTTGTCCTTTGGTTTAATATTACTTCTCTAATAGCCGTAGGCTTATAAATTTCCAACTTTCTAGTAGCTTTTCATGTCTTTTATGCACTAGGAAGCCTACTCCTGCTCTAGCTCTATTTTCAGCATCTACCCCTGAGAAGATTAAAATATGATTGTGGTCCTACATTTTCGATTCCTTGTCATTTTTCTTTGTTTCTGTAATGGCCAAAATATTTGCATTGAATGTTTCCCCTTCTTCAACAAATTCTAATTCTTTTCCATTTATTGCCCTAACATTCCATGTTCCAAAAAATCACAGTCCGTATTCGTTTCTAAGTCCATGATTGAAAGATCAAGCCGATTATATTTTATTTATTTTTTCTCTGAATCTATTTGGTTTTGGATAAGCAGGATGATTAGCCCACGGTACCCTAGGTAGATGGTGGGACTGGCACCTTGAGGGCCCCTACAGGGCCTTGTTATTTTCTGTCAGGGTTAACTCCCTTAGCCTTTAGTCATTCAAGACCAGCCTGTTCTCTGTTTTACAGTTGATAAAAGCCAAACTTGTAGATGTATACAGTAAACATCTGTTTTACTCCCGCTAGTTGCATAACAAAGATTTCTTTGATCCTCGATGATCGATGACCAATCATAATTTGCCTGATCTTTGAGAAATTGTGTTCGAACAATGATTTTTTCTTTTAATGAACCGATTAAAAACTGTCCAAAAATCAATCGTCAAGCCTCAGAGCAAATCAAATTCATTCTTTCAATTTGAACATCTCACCTCACGATCAGTTTATTTTGAACAAAAATTTACGAAATTGTCAATGATATCTCCTCCTAAACCTCTTGATTTCCTTATTAAAGAAAGATTCTAAAAAACTGTCACAAAAATCAATCGTCAAGCCGTCGATCTGGACATGATTGAAGCTTCAAATGAATCGATGAAAGGGACAATGAAATCTGGGTTGGGGTGAACCGTGAAAGCACCTATGAACAAATCAATTCATTCTTTCAATGAACATCGTGCCTCAACTCAGGCACAAACCTCTATTCTTTCAATGAACCGTTCATCTCACGCACAAATCAATTAATTCTTTCAATGAACCGTGCCTCACCTCAAGCACAAATCAATTAATTCTTTCAATGACCGTCCTCATGCACAATTCATTCTTTCAATTTGCATCATCTCATTTACAAATCAATTCATTCTTTCAATGAACCGTGCCTCACCTCATGCACAAATCAATTCATTCTTTCAATGAACCGTGCCTCATCTCATGCACAAATCAATTCATTCTTTCAATGAACCGTGCCTCATCTCATGCACAAATCAATTCATTCTTTCAATGAACCGTGCCTCATCTCATGCACAAATCAATTAATTCTTTCAATGAACCATGCTTTATCTCATGCACAAATCAATTCATTCTTTCAATGAACCGTGCTTCATCTCATGCACAAATTAATTAATTCTTTCAATGAACCGTGCTTTATCTCATGCACAAATCCAATTTAATTCTTTCAATGAACCGTGCTTTATCTCATGCACAAATTAATTCATTCTTTCAATGAACCGTGCTTTATCTCATGCACAAATCAATTCATTCTTTCAATGAACCGTGCCTCATCTCATGCACAAATCAATTCATTCTTTCAATGAACCGTGCCTCATCTCATGCACAAATTAATTAATTCTTTCAATGAACCGTGCTTTATCTCATGCACAAATTAATCCATTCTTTCAATGAACCGTGCCTCATCTCATGCACAAATTAATTCATTCTTTCAATGAACCGTGCCTCATCTCATATACAAATTAATTCATTCTTTCAATGAACCGTGCCTCACCTCATGCACAAATCAATTCCATTCTTTCAATGAACCGTGCTTCATCTCATATACAAATTAATTCATTCTTTCAATGAACCGTGCTTTACCTCATGCACAAATTAATCCATTCTTTCAATGAACCGTGCTTTATCTCATGCACAAATTAATCCATTCTTTCAATGAACCGTGCTTTACCTCATGCACAATTCATGGACAAGTGTATCTATTTCGATTTTATCCATTTCATGGCTAGATCCAAAGTCCAGATTTAGTTCTAGATCTAGATCTAGTTATTCTTTAGTTATCGTGAGAATAGCGTTTTGATGCTAATAATACATATATGTGTTATTTTCAATTTACGCTTAAATATCGTTCTAATTGACATTTTTACCCAATCTTTGGCTATGATGACTAGAATAGTTCAAAATCTATTGTAATATAGTTTTCTTGCTGAAATTCAAGAATTGAGTATTTTCCTTCTGATATGATCAATGTGTGTATTTTTTTATGTTCGTTTTTGTTTGTACGCGTATGTTTTCATTCGATCATGAAATGTCCTACATAAAGCTGAACATATCTAACTTTGACCGCTTACAACTCACACTGCACCCACGACCATGCAGATTTTCAGGTAGCCTATTTTGTGTTCTTAGCCAATGGAACTAATGGATCAAATGACTACCTGCAAAGATTAGAAAAAAGATTATTTGCCTGCCATCGAGGACATTTCTTAGTGTTTCTAGATCTAATTGCTCGATTTCCGGTGATTACAATACAAGGCCAGCGTAACATCAGTATCAGTATTGACTCGGTTTAATACTCATACTTAATCCTATTTTCTCCATAACCAAAACAAGTAGTAAAAGCGGTCGACTTATACCTTTAAACTCCTGCACTGAGAGATATTTTAGATCTTCTCTTCCAAGTGCCATACGAAGGTTTGACCATACCTTACTTTGAAAGCACAATGGTGTTTTGCTCACAATGTTTGAGAAATGTAAATTGATGGACAGTGCATGAATGATTTATGATAAGTTGATAAATGTGTATATGAAGCTAAACTGAGTTGTCTATATTTATATTTATTTTTGTTAATTAAAAAAGATAATAAAAAATTAATAAAAAATAAATGTATGTTTATTGTTTCACTTCATTATCTATTTACCCACCCTTGCATTTTTATATACTTCACCTAAAATCTAAACATTTAATGATAAACTTACATTTTTAATTTAAATACTTTGATGTATTCTTTTATTTTTCAAACGGAAATCGTCATAACACAAAATATAATTTCCCTTTTTAAAGGATCAATAAAGATTTGATTTGAATTGAATTGAATTGAATTGAATTGAATTGAATTGAATTGAATTGAATTGAATTGAATTGAATTGAATTGAATTGAATTAAATTGAATTGAATTGAATTGAATTGAATTGAATTGAATTGAATTGAATTGAATTAATATTACCAACACCCGATACAGGGGTTTATGAGTTGACCGTGGTCAAAGTTTCCAGAAACACAGCTTTATAGCCTAAGAAAGATAAATCATAACCCACCATTGTCTACGGCCATGCTTGTCTTCTAACACAGTTAGTGCTATGATATTTTAACACAAATGCCTAACTATTTAGTCTGAAACAATACAGGGAAAACCTACTAAATGTATGATATATCTAATGTATCTAAACATAAATCAAAACAGCAAACATACACACACACTTTGCTTTCTTATTTCTTGTGTTCAGGAGGAACTCGGAATTCCAGACACAAGGTATCGGCCTCTCAACCAAAAGGTCACGGGTTCAAGCCCCGCCAAAGGAAAAAACCTTTTCTCGATTTTCCTCGTGTACAATATAACCCTCCCCCTCTCCCCTCTCTGGTCAAGTTAGGTGGATCGACACTTAGTCCCATCGGAGACGGACGATAAAAATAAAGGAGGTCCCGTGTACATATCCCAACACTCTGTGCATATTAAAACTGTTTACATGGCAGTCTGGGCAATCACCATGGTAGCGGATGTGGGTAAAATCATATCAAATGAACCTTTGTGTCCAAAAACGATTTCCCAGAAAAACCCCCACCAAGGTATCATTGACATTAACTGCGATGTTTGCTATAATATAGTCAGGCCTGAGGGTATGTAGTTATACTAGCAACGCCAGTAAGAGCTTGCTAGTCACGATATTTCTAATCTTTGACAATTATTCTCGTAGGCAATTTACATGTTGATGAGACATCAGAGGTCACCTTGATCCCATGGTTGCATATAAAGTCGTCATCTATTGTGTTTGACATAAACGATGTTTTTAAAGTCACCCGAAGACTGACATTAAGGGATACCTTGGATTTTTCTCTCTTGGTCACAAGGAATACCAACGTAAAGTAGGTATGTTTGATGTTTTTATTGTTCTATGTTCAGATATGCATCAGAAATCTAATAGGTCCCCCTCTACCCCCCCCCCCATTTTGTTTCATTACAAATAAAATAACATAAAGCACGTACTCAAATGATAAAAATCGACTGAAAATGCAAATAAATAAAAAAGTAACACAATAGTCTGAAGAAATTTAATTTATATATTTTAACAACTCAATATGATATGACCAATATTTTAATGATTTAAAAAAAAATGCCTTCAAATCAAAATTAAATAAATAATGGTAGAAAGTTACATTAAAAATAGAAAGATCTTTAGAATACATGCATTGAAAATGCATAATCACAGTTGAAAAAGCCATAGTTTATGATGACGTAGATAACAGTGTAAAGTCTCATTTGATATGGCAAAAGTTCATGATGATGTAAATGACTGTGACAATTCTCATTTGATATGGCAAAAGTTCATGATAAAATGACTGTGACAAGTCTCATTTGATATGGCAAGAGTTCATGATGATGTAAATAATGAGAGTGTGATGTAAGTCTCATTTGATATGGCAAGAGTTCATGATGATGTAAATGACTGTGACAAGTCTCATTTGATATGGCAAGAGTTCATGATGATGTATGACTGTTACAAGTCTCATTTGATATGGCAAGAGTTCATGATGATGTAAATGAACATTGACAATGTCTCATTTTTGATATGGCAAGAGTTCATGATGATGTAAATGACTGTGACAAGTCTCATTTGATATGGCAAGAGTTCATGATGATGTAAATGACTGTGACAAGTCTCATTTGATATGGCAAGAGTTCTTGATGATGTAGATAACAGTGTAAAGTCTCATTTGATATGGCAAGAGTTCTTGATGACGTAGATAACAGTGTAAAAATCTCATTTGATATGGCAAGAGTTCTTGATGACGTAGATAACAGTGTAAAAGATTTGATATGGCAAGAGTTCTTGAGTAACAGTGTAAAGTCTCATTTGATATGGCAAGAGTTCTTGATGACGTAGATAACAGTGTAAAGTCTCATTTGATATGGCAAGAGTTCTTGATGACGTAGATAACATTGAAAAAAATCTTATTTAATGTGGGAAGAGTTAATGATGACGTAGGTAACAGTGAAAAGTCTCCTTTGATACCACAAGAGCTCATGGTGACATACATGACTGTGAAAAGTCTGATTTGATATGACAAGAGTTTATGGTGATGTAGATGACTCCGAAAAGTCTCATTTGATTTGGCAAGAGTTTATGATGACGTAGATAACATTGAAAAATCTCATTTGATATCGCAAGAGTTCATGATGACATAGATAACAGTGAAAGTCTAATTTGATGCAGGAATAAATCATGATGACGTAGATAACGGTACAACGTTATATCTAGAATAGAAAGTTTAAAATTAGTAAATTGCTATGAAAAGTCGCTTTTGAAATAGCAAAATTTTGTTGAAATAAAAAGAAAAAAATGGAGAAAAATCACATTTGAAACGGCAAGACTTTTGATTACGAAAATAACGATAGCAATTACATTTGAAACGGCAAGAGTTTTGATGACGTAAATAACGGAAAATGTACATTTCAAATAGCAAGACATAGTAATGAAACAGCTATACGAAACGTGGAATTATGACAGGCCACAGTAGCAGATCAACATAATAAAAAAACCTAGGGAGGAGGCAGACAAACTATTACATGAAATATGTCAACAAGCATGGAAGTCCAAACAGGTACCAGATGACTGAAAAAAGGAACGGTAGTACCAATACACAAAAGAGGATAAACTATGGAATGCTCAAACTATAGAGGCAGATGATTACTTCGCGTACCAGGAAAGGTTTATGCCAGGATACTAGAAAATGAGACTAAGGAAATGTGTAGGGGATGAGATTGAAGAACACCAGAGCGGAGACTAGGAATAAGTGTACAAGACAACCAGATCGCATTTAGACCAGAAAGAAGTGTACAATACCACATTTTTACAATTAGACAAACAATAAAAAAATTCCTTTAGAAAATCATTGACTTGCACCTCTGTTTTATTGACTTAGAAAAAGCGTTTGACACTGTGACACCTTAAAAGAATACAATGTAGAGCGCATTTTAATAGACGTTGATTTTAAGTTTTTACAATAAACCCATACGTTCAATGAGAGTAGCTGGAAACATATTTGAAGAATTTGATGTAGATTTTATTGATCACATTTATGGATTCAGTCGCAAAGGCATCCGCAAAATTGAAGAAAATTAATGTAGGTAGGTGGGAACTCAAACCAGTAAATGTATCAAAGCTTTATTTCTGTTTGGAAAATCAGTAAGCGATCATTCAGCGTAATATCAGCATGCTGAATAATGAACTAAATATAAGAGGATCGACAGAAAATGCAAAGAAAAACAAAGACGCAAAACTTTAAACTGGGTATGGCGAATTTAGATCAAGGGAAAGCTACAATTACCCAGGAGTAATGATTAACTCAGAGGAAAAGTCAGTGAAGAAACCAGTCAAAGGCATTAATAGGTAAGCAAGAATTGTCAACAAAAACCAAAATGGCAGTATACAACACAGTTTATTGTCCTGTTCTCCTCTATGACAGTGAAACCTAGACATTTGGCTGTAGAGAATACAGTATCGAACAAACAGCTGAAATGAAAAATTTACGAGGAATAATAGGGAAAACTAAAAGAAACAACATCAGAAACACAAGAATAAGAGATCAAACCAAAACAGATGTCTGAGTATGTATGGGTGTGCGTGTGCGTGTGTGTGTGTTTGTACCGTTTGTGTATTCATAAGATGTTTCATGTTGCTCTTTGATTTTCTTTTAGTTTTGTTTTGTATTTGTATCATTTTATGTTACTTTCTTTTGTTCTTTTTTTATTGTTGTTTCCTTTTTTCATCAAAATGCAAAGTGAAACCTGTGCAATGAGCATTTGGTTAGTAAAATGCAAACTGAAACCTGCACAATGAGCATGTGGTTATTAAAATGCAAACTGGAACCTGCGCAATGAGCATGTGGTTATTAAAATGCAAACTGGAACCTGCGCAATGAGCATATGGTTATTAAAATGAAAAGTGAAACCTGTGCAATGAGCATATGGTTATTAAAATGCAAACTGAAACCTGAGCAATGAACGTGTGGATATTAAAATGCAAACTGGAACCTGCGCAAATGAGCATGTGGTTATTATAATTCGATGTTGTAAACAAAACAAGTGACGAACAAAAAAGATCAGCCAACCGAAGTTCCAATGCCTTTATCAATTTGCCTCATGCTAGTTCACACATTTATTGTATAACCGTGACTGGCATTTGAAATCTGATGAACTTCCTTAAAAATAATAATGACATGTAAGAAGAAAAACTAGATGATAATGAGCTTGTAGGAAGAAAAACCAGAGAAGTCTTATATTTAATAGAGACAAGAAAAATCTCTCTTTGTTTGGTCAAGTCTGAATAAAACAAGTGCACGCTGATGAAAGATACAATGCAGGAAAATGTTGAAGGGCAAAAGAGGAAGACGAAGGCCAATAAACAGGATATCATTCTGACACCTTCAAAATTCTGACACCATCAAAGAATGGACTATTCGAAATACTACGCAGATTTACACTACCGCCGATAGAAGAGAAGATTGAAAAGATGAGATAAAAAAAGAGGCGATACGAGCAGCAAACGTTATAAACATCTCTTGGTAAATAAGTGAAGATGAAGAACAATTTATGAACAATTGATGAACAGGTTCAGATCAAAAAGATGAACTGGATCTGAAGCTGCGATGCTATCAACAACCCCATGCTCGTTGATATGTTTGTTTGCTTCTAGTGGCTGGCTTGAAGAATTTACTATCATCCATCTTAGAGTGTTCTAAAAATGTATTATATAAATGACCCCCATCCCCCAAACCTCCCCCAAAAAAAAAAGGGAGAAAATTTGATTAGCTAGATTTATCCATTTAAATAGCATTTAGAATTCTGTGTGATTTAAAAACAGAAAATGACGTAAGATTTAAGTACTAATGTGATAATGATGTAAATAGTCAATGCATTAAATAAAAGACATAATATTATGTTGGAAAAGAGAAAGAGAAGATCAGATAGCTGGATAGGTCTAATAAATCAAAATCGTTAAAAAAGAAAGAAAAATCACAAGATTCGGAATGTCTGTGGGTATGTTTGTGTGTGTGTTTGTACTTTGTGCGTTATTTAAACAAAGCTGCACAACGTGTAAGGGAGCATATGGCAGGATGTGGAATAGAGAAAATGACAGGATGTGGAATAGAGAAAATGACAGGATATGGAATGGAGAAAATGACAGGATGTGGAATAGAGAAAATGACAGGATGTGGAATGGAGAAAATGACAGGATGTGGAATGGAGAAAATGACAGGATGTGGAATGAGAAAATGACAGGATGCTGGAATGGAGAAAAATGACAGGATGTGGAATAGAGAAAATGACAGGATGTGGAATCAGAAAATGACAGGATATGGAATGGAGAAAATGACAGGATATGGAATGGAGAAAATGGCAGGATGTGGAATAGAGAAAATGACAGGATGTGGAATGGAGAAAATGACAGGATGTTGGAATGGAGAAAATGGCAGCTGGAATGTCAAAATGGAGGAAATCACTGGAGAAAATGACAGGATATGTTGAATGGAGAAAAAACATGGCAGGATGTGGAATGGAGAAAATCAATGGGAAAATGGCAGAATGTAGAAACTGACTGGCTGTGGATGGAGAAAATCAGGCTGTCAAATGGAGAAACAGGATGGCTGTGGAATGGAGAAACTCGCTGGACTGTCGAATGGAGAAAATCGCTGGCTGTGGAATGGAGAAAATGACAGCTGGCTGTCAAATGGAGAAACTCGCTGGCTGTCGAAACATGGAGAAACTCGCTGGCTGTGGAATGGAGAAACTCGCTGGCTGTCAAATGAGAAACTCGCTGGCTGTCAAATGGAGAAACTCGCTGGCTGTCAAATGGAGAAACTCGCTGGCTGTGGAATGGAGAAACTCGCTGGCTGTGGAATGGAGAAACTCGCTGGCTGTTGAATGGAGAAACTCGCTGGCTGTGGAATGGAGAAACTCACTGGCTGTGGAATGGAGAAACTCTCTGGCTGTCAAATGGAGAAACTCGCTGGCTGTGGAATGGAGAAACTCGCTGGCTGTCAAATGGAGAAACTCGCTGGCTGTGGAATGGAGAAACTCGCTGGCTGTGGAATGGAGAAACTCGCTGGCTGTGGAATGGAGAAACTCAATGGCTGTGGAATGGAAAAAACTCGCTGGCTGTGGAATGGAGAAACTCGCTGGCTGTCAAATGGAGAAAACTCGCTGTCTGTGAAATGGAGAAACTCGCTGGCTGACAAATGGAGAAACTCGCTGTCTGTCAAATGGAGAAACTCGCTGGCTGTCAAATGGAGAAACTCGCTGGCTGTGGAATGGAGAAACTCGCTGGCTGTTAAATGGAAAAACTCGCTGGCTGTCAAATGGAGAAATTCGCTGTCTGTGAAATGGAGAAACTCGCTGGCTGTGGAATGGAGAAACTCTGTGTCTGTGGAATGGAGAAACTCGCTGGCTGTGGAATGGAGAAACTCGCTGGCTGTGGAATGGAGAAACTTGCCTGCTGTCAAATGGAGAAACTCGCTGTCTGTGAAATGGAGAAACTCGCTGGCTGTGGAATGGAGAAACTCGCTGGGTGTGGAATGGAGAAACTCAATGGCTGTGGAATGCAAAAAAAACTCGCTGGCTGTCAAATGGAGAAACTGGAAATGGAAAACTCGCTGTCTGTCAAATGGAAAAACTCGCTGGCTGTCAAATGGAAAAAACTCGCTGGCTGTCAAATGGAGAAACTCGCTGGCTGTGAAATGGAGAAACTCGCTGGCTGTGGAATGGAGAAACTCCCTGTCTGTCAAATGGAGAAACTCGCTGGCTGTGGAATGGAGAAACTCGCTGGCTGTGGAATGGAGAAACTCGCTGGCTGTGGAATGCAGAAACTCGCTGGCTGTCAAATGAAATGGAGGAAACTCGCTGGCTGTCAAATGGAGAAACTCGCTGTCTGTGGAATGGAGAAACTCGCTGGCTGTGGAATGGAGAAACTCGCTGGCTGTGGAATGGAGAAACTCGCTGGCTGTGGAATGGAGAAACTCGCTGCTGTCAAATGGAGAAACTCGCTGGCTGTGAAATGGAGAAACTCGCTGGCTGTCAAATGGAGAAACTCGCTGTCTGTGAAATGGAGAAACTCTCTGGCTGTGGAATGGAGAAACTCGCTGGCTGTGGAATGGAGAAAATCGCTGGCTATGGAATGGAGAAACTCGCTGGCTGTGGAATGGAGAAACTCACTGGCTGTGAAATGGAGAAACTCGCTGGCTGTCGAATGGAGAAACTCGCTAGCTGTGGAATGGAGAAACTCGCTGGCTATGGAATGGAGAAACTCGCTGGCTGTGGAATGGAGAAACTCGCTGGCTATGGAATGGAGAAACTCGCTGGCTGTGGAATGGAGAAAATCGCTGGCTGTGGAATGGAGAAAATCGCTGGCTATGGAATGGAGAAACTCGCTGGCTGTGGAATGGAGAAAATCGCTGGCTGTGGAATGGAGAAACTCGCTGGCTCTGGAATGGAGAAACTGGCTGGCTGTGGAATGGAGAAACTCGCTGGCTGTCAAATGGAGACACTCACTGTCTGTGAAATGGAGAAACTCGCTGGCTGTGGAATGGAGAAACTCGCTGGCTGTCAAATGGAAAAACTCGCTGGCTGGAAATGGAGAAACTCGCTGGCTGTGGAATGGAAAACTCGCTGGCTGTCAAATGGAAAAACTCGCTGGCTGTGGAATGGAGGAACTCGCTGGCTGTGGAATGGAAAAACTCGCTGACTGTGGAATGGAGAAAATCGCTGGCTGTCAAATGGAGAAACTCGCTGGCTGTCAAATGGAGAAACTCGCTGTCTGTGAATGGAGAAACTGGCAGTGGAATGTAGAAAATCGCTGGCTGTGGAATGGAGAAAATCGCTGGCTGTTGGAAACTGGCTGTGGAATGGAGAAAATCGCTGGCTATGGAATGGAGAAACTCGCTGGCTGTGGAATGGAGAAACTCGTTGTCTGTGAAATGGAGAAATTCGCTGGCTGTGGAATGGAGAAACTCACTGGCTGTGGAATGGAGAAACTCGCTGGCTGTGGAATGAGAAACTCGCTGGCTGTGGAATGGAGAAATCTCGCTGGCTATGGAATGGAAAAACTCGCTGGCTGTGGAATGCAGAAAACTCGCTGGCTGTGGAATGAAGAAAACGCTGGCTGTGGAATGGAGAAAATCGCTTGCTGTGGAATGGAAAAACTCGCTGGCTGTGGAATGGCTGTGGAATGGAGACGATTGGCTGTGGAATGGAGAAAATCGCTGGCTGTGGAATGGAGAAACTCGCTGGCTGTGGAATGTAGAAACTCGTTGTCTGTGAAAAATGGAGAAACGCTGGCTGTGGAATGAAGAAACTGGCTGGCTGTGGAATGGAGAAACTCGCTGGCTGTCAAATGTAGAAACTCGCTGGCTGTCAAATGTAGAAACTCGCTGGCTGTCGAATGTAGAAACTCGCTGGCTGTGGAATGGAGAAACTCGCTGGCTGTCAAATGTAGAAACTCGCTGACTGTCGAATGGAGAAACTCGCTGGCTATGGAATGGAGAAACTCGCTGGCTGTCAAATATAAAAACTCGCTGGCTGTGGAATGGAGAAACTCGCTGGCTGTGGAATGGAGAAACTCGCTGGCTGTCAAATGGAGAAACTCGCTGGCTGTGGAATGGAGAAACTCGCTGGCTGGGGAATGGACAAACTCGCTGGCTGTGGAATGGAGAAACTCAATGGCTGTGGAATGCAAAAAACTCGCTGGCTGTCAAATGAAGAAACTCGCTGGCTGTCAAATGGAGAAACTCGCTGTCTGTGAAATGGAGAAACTCGCTGGCTGACAAATGGAGAAACTCGCTGTCTGTCAAATGGAGAAACTCACTGGCTGTCAAATGGAGAAACTCGCTGACTGTGGAATTGAGAAACTCGCTGGCTGTTAAATGGAAAAACTCGCTGGCTGTGAAATGGAGAAATTCGCTGTCTGTGAAATGGAGAAACTCGCTGGCTGTGAAATGGAAAAACTCTGTGTCTGTGGAATGGAGAAACTCGCTGGTTGTGGAATGGAGAAACTCGCTGGCTGTGGAATGGAGAAAGTTGCCTGCTGTCAAATGGAGAAACTCGCTGTCTGTGAAATGGAGTAACTCACTGGCTGTGGAATGGAGACACTCGCTGGGTGTGGAATGGAGAAACTCAATGGCTGTGGAATGCAAAAAACTCGCTGGCTGTCAAATGGAGAAACTCGATGGCTGTCAAATGGAGAAACTCGCTGTCTGTCAAATGGAAAAACTCACTGGCTGTCAAATGAAAAAACTCGCTGGCTGTCAAATGGAGAAACTCGCTGGCTGTCAAATGGAGAAACTCGCTGGCTGTGGAATGGAGAAACTCCCCGTCTGTCAAATGAAGAAACGTGCTGGCTGTCAAATGGAGAAACTCGCTGGCTGTGGAATGGTGAAACTCGCTGGCTGTGGAATGCAGAAACTCGCTGGCTGTTGAGTGGAGAAACTCGCTGGCTGTCAAATGGAGAAACTCACTGTCTGTGAAATGGAGAAACTCTCTGGCTGTGGAATGGAGAAACGCGCTGGCTGTGGAATGGAGAAAATCGCTGGCTATAGAATTGAAAAACTCGCCGGCTGTGGAATGGAGAAACTCACTGGCTGTGAAATGGAGAAACTCGCTGGCTGTCGAATGGAGACACTCACTGTCTGTGAAATGGAGAAACTCTCTGGCTGTGGAATGGAGAAACTCGCTGGCTGTGGAATGGAGAAAATTGCTGGCTATGGAATTGAGAAACTCGCTGGCTGTGGAATGGAGAAACTCACTGGCTGTGAAATGGAGAAACTCGCTGGCTGTCGAATGGAGACACTCGCTAGCTGTGGAATGGAGAAACACGCTGGCTATGGAATGGAAAAACTCGCTGGCTGTGGAATGGAGAGACTCGCTGGCTAAAGAATGGAGAAACACGACGGCTGTGGAATGTAGAAAATCGCTGGCTGTGGAATGGAGAAAATCGCTGGCTATGGAATGGAGAAACTCGCTGGCTGTGGAATGGAGAAACTCGCTGGCTATGGCATGGATAAACACGCTGGCTCTGGAATGGAGAAACTGGCTGGCTGTGGAATGGAGAAACTCGCTGGCTGTCAAATGTAGAAACTCGCTGGCTGTCAAATGTAGAAACTCGCTGGCTGTCGAATGTAGAAACTCGCTGGCTGTGGAATGGAGAAACTCGCTGGCTGTCAAATGTAGAAACTCGCTGACTGTCGAATGGAGAAACTCGCTGGCTATGGAATGGAGAAACGCGCTGGCTGTCAAATATAAAAACTCGCTGGCTGTGGAATGGAGAAACTCGCTGGCTGTGGAATGGAGAAACTCGCTGGCTGTCAAATGGAGAAACTCGCTGGCTGTGGAATGGAGAAACTCGCTGGCTGGGGAATGGAGAAACTCGCTGGCTGTGGAATGGAGAAACTCAATGGCTGTGGAATGCAAAAAACTCGCTGGCTGTCAAATGAAGAAACTCGCTGGCTGTCAAATGGAGAAACTCGCTGTCTGTGAAATGGAGAAACTCGCTGGCTGACAAATGGAGAAACTCGCTGTCTGTCAAATGGAGAAACTCACTGGCTGTCAAATGGAGAAACTCGCTGACTGTTGAATTGAGAAACTCGCTGGCTGTTAAATGGAAAAACTCGCTGGCTGTGAAATGGAGAAATTCGCTGTCTGTGAAATGGAGAAACTCGCTGGCTGTGAAATGGAAAAACTCTGTGTCTGTGGAATGGAGAAACTCGCTGGTTGTGGAATGGAGAAACTCGCTGGCTGAGGAATGGAGAAAGTTGCCTGCTGTCAAATGGAGAAACTCGCTGTCTGTGAAATGGAGTAACTCACTGGCTGTGGAATGGAGACACTCGTTGGGTGTGGAATGGAGAAACTCAATGGCTGTGGAATGCAAAAAACTCACTGGCTGTCAAATGGAGAAACTCGATGGCTGTCAAATGGAGAAACTCGCTGTCTGTCAAATGGAAAAACTCACTGGCTGTCAAATGAAAAAACTCGCTGGCTGTCAAATGGAGAAACTCGCTGGCTGTCAAATGGAGAAACTCACTGGCTGTGGAATGGAGAAACTCCCCGTCTGTCAAATGAAGAAACTTGCTGGCTGTCAAATGGAGAAACTCGCTGGCTGTGGAATGGAGAAACTCGCTGGCTGTGGAATGCAGAAACTCGCTGGCTGTTGAGTGGAGAAACTCGCTGGCTTGCAAATGGAGAAACTCACTGTCTGTGAAATGGAGAAACTCTCTGGCTGTGGAATGGAGAAACGCGCTGGCTGTGGAATGGAGAAAATCGCTGGCTATAGAATTGAAAAACTCGCCGGCTGTGGAATGGAGAAACTCACTGGCTGTGAAATGGAGAAACTCGCTGGCTGTCGAATGGAGACACTCACTGTCTGTGAAATGGAGAAACTCTCTGGCTGTGGAATGGAGAAACTCGCTGGCTGTGGAATGGAGAAACTCGCTGGCTGTGGAATGGAGAAACTCACTGGCTGTGAAATGGAGAAACTCGCTGGCTGTCGAATGGAGACACTCGCTAGCTGTGGAATGGAGAAACTCGCTGGCTATGGAATGGAAAAACTCGCTGGCTGTGGAATGGAGAGACTCGCTGGCTAAAGAATGGAGAAACACGACGGCTGTGGAATGTAGAAAATCGCTGGCTGTGGAATGGAGAAACTCGCTGGCTATGGAATGGAGAAACTCGCTGGCTGTGGAATGGAGAAACTCGCTGGCTATGGCATGGAGAAACACGCTGGCTCTGGAATGGAGAAACTGGCTGGCTGTGGAATGGAGAAACTCCCTGGCTGTGGAATGGAGAAACTCGCTGGCTGTGGAATGGAGAAACTCGCTGGCTGTGGAATGGAGAAACTCGCTGGCTGTGGAATGGAGAAACTCGCTGGCTGTGGAATGGAGAAACTCGCTGGCTGTGAAATGGAAAAACTCGCTGGCTGTGGAATGGAGAAAATCGCTGGCTGTGAACTGGAGAAACTCGCTGGCTGTGGAATGGAGAAATTTGCTGGCTGTGGAATGGAGACGATTCGCTGGCTGTGAAATGGAGAAACTCGCTGGCTGTCGAATGGAGACACTCACTGTCTGTGAAATGGAGAAACTCGCTGGCTGTGGAATGGAGAAACTCGCTGGCTGTGGAATGGAGAAAATTGCTGGCTATGGAATGAGAAACTCGCTGGCTGTGGAATGGAGAAACTCGCTGGCTGTGAAATGGAGAAACTCGCTGTCTGTCGAATGGAGACACTCGCTGGCTGTGGAATGGAGAAACTCGCTGGCTGTGGAATGGAACAACTCGCTGGCTGTGGAATGGAGAGACTCGCTGGCTAAAGAATGGAGAAACACGACGGCTGTGGAATGTAGAAAATCGCTGGCTGTGGAATGGAGAAAATCGCTGGCTGTGGAATGGAGAAACTCGCTGGCTGTGGAATGGAGAAACTCGCTGGCTATGGCATGGAGACACACGCTGGCTCTGGAATGGAGAAACTGGCTGGCTGTGGAATGGAGAAACTCGCTGGCTGTCAAATGTAGAAACTCGCTGGCTGTCAAATGTAGAAACTCGCTGGCTGTCGAATGTAGAAACTCGCTGGCTGTCAAATGGAGAAACTCGCTGGCTGTGGAATGGAGAAACTCGCTGGCTGTGGAATGCAGAAACTCGCTGGCTGTTGAGTGGAGAAACTCGCTGGCTGTCAAATGGAGAAACTCGCTGGCTGTGGAATGGAGAAACTCGCTGGCTGTGGAATGGAGAAACTCGCTGGCTGTGGAATGGAGAAACTCGCTGGCTGTGGAATGGAGAAACTCGCTGGCTGGGGAATGGAGAAACTCGCTGGCTGTGGAATGGAGAAA
>JAXRKP010003165.1:7500-20000 GCA_037039925.1 Doris montereyensis | reverse complement strand
TAATACGTTAAGTCTTCTCTTTTTGGCATCTTTCTTAATACGTTAAGTCTTCTCTCTCTTTGCGTCTTTCTTAATACGTTAAGTCTTCTCTCTCTTTGGCGTCTTTCTTAATACGTTAAGTCTTCTCTCTCTTGGCATCTTTCTTAATACGTTAAGTCTTCTCTCTCTTTGGCGTCTTTCTCAATACGTTTCTCTCTATTTTGCTGTCTTTCTTAATACGTTAAGTCTTCTCTCTTTGGTGTCTTTCTTAATACGTTAAGTCTTCTCTCTCTTTGGCATTTTGCTGTCTTTTCTTATCGTTAAGTCTTCTCGCTTTTTGTCTTTCTTAATACGTTAAGTCTTCTCTCTTTGCTGTCTTTCTTAATAAGTTTCTCTCTCTTTGGTGTCTCTTATTTTATTGTCTTTCTTAATACTTAAGTCTAAGTCTTCTCTCTATTTTGCTGTCTTTCTTAATACGTTAAGTCTTCTCTCTCTTTGGTGTCTTTCTTAATACTTTAAGTCTTCTCTCTTTTTGCTGTCTTTCTTAATACGTTAAGTCTTCTCTCTCTTTGGTGTCTTTCTTAATACGTTAAGTCTTCTCTCTCTTTGGTGTCTTTCTTAATACGTTAAGTCTTCTCTCTCTTTGGTGTCTTTCTTAATACGTTAAGTCTTCTCTCTCTTTCGTGTCTTTCTTAATACTTAAGTCTTCTCTCTCTTTGGCTTTTTCTTAATACGTCTTCTCTCTCTTTGTTAATCTTCTTTCTCTATTTTGCTGTCTTTCTTAATACGTTAAGTCTTCTCTCTCTGGTGTCTTTCTTAATACGTTAAGTCTTCTCTATTTTGCTGTCTTTCTTAATACGTTAAGTCTTCTCTCTCTTTTGCTGTCTTTCTTAATACGTTAAGTCTTCTCTCTCTTTGGTGTCTTTCTTAATACGTTAAGTCTTCTCTCTCATTGGTGTCTTTTCTTAATACGTTACGTTAATAGTCTTCTCTCTCTTTGGTGTCTTTCTTAATACGTTAAGTCTTCTCTCTTTTGCTGTCTTTCTTAATACGTTAAGTCTTCTCTCTATTTTGCTGTCTTTCTTAATACGTTAAGTCTTCTTTCTTAATACGTTAAGTCTTCTTTGCTGTCTTTCTCTAATACGTTAACTCTTCTCTCTCTTTGCTGTCTTTCTTAATACGTTAAGTCTTCTCTCTATTTTGCCGTCTTTCTTAATACGTTAAGTCTTCTCTCTCTTTGCTGTCTTTCTTAATACGTTAAGTCTTCTCTCTCTTTGGCGTCTTTCTTAATACGTTAAGTCTTCTCTTGCTGTCTTTCTTAATACGTTAAGTCTTCTCTCTCTGGTGTCTTTCTTAATACGTTAAGTCTTCTCTCTCTTTGCTTAAGTTAAGTCTTCTTCTTTGCTGTCTTTCTTAATACGTTAAGTCTTTCTTGGTGTCTTTCTTACGTTAAGTTAAGTCTTCTCTCTTTTGGTGTCTTTCTTAATACGTTAAGTCTTCTCTCTCTTTGCTGTCTTTTAATACGTTAAGTCTTCTACTCTCTTTGCTGTCTTCTTTGGTGTCCTTAATACGTTAAGTCTTCTCTCTCTTTGCTGTCTTTCTTAATACGTTAAGTCTTCTCTTTTTGCTGTCTTTCTTAATACGTTAAGTCTTCTCTCTTTTGGCATCTTTCTTAATACGTTAAGTCTTCTCTTCTTTGTGTCTTTCTAATACGTTGTCTTCTCTCTCTTTGCTGTCTTTCTTAATACGTTAAGTCTTCTCTCTCTTTGCTGTCTTTCTTAATACGTTAAGTCTTCTCTCTCTTTGGCATCTTTCTTAATACTTAAGTCTTCTCTCTATTTGGCGTCTTTCTTAATTCGTTAAGTCTTCTCTTCTTTGCTTAATACGTTAAGTCTTCTCTTGCTGTCTTTCTTAATACGTTAAGTCTTCTCTCTCTTTGGCGTCTTTCTTAATACATTAAGCCTTCTCTCTCTTTGCTGTCTTTCTTAATACGTTAATTCTTCTCTCTTTGCTGTCTTTCTTAATACGTTAAGTCTTCTCTCTCTTTGGCATCTTTCTTAATACGTTAAGTCTTCTCTCTCTTTGGCGTCTTTCTTAATACGTTAAGTCTTCTCTCTATTTTGCCGTCTTTCTTAATGCGTTAAGTCTTTTCTCTGTTTGGTGTCTTTCTTAATGCGTTAAGTCTTCTCTCTCTTTGCTGTCTTTCTTAATACGTTAAGTCTTCTCTCTTTGCTGTCTTTCTTAACACGTTAAGTCTTCTCTCTTTGGCGTCTTTCTTAATACGTTAAGTCTTCTCTCTATTTTGCTGTCTTTCTTAATACGTTAAGTCTTCTCTCTTTGGTGTCTTTCTTAACACGTTAAGTCTTCTCTCTCTTTGCTGTCTTTCTTAATACGTTAAAGTCTTCTCTCTCTTTGGCGTCTTTCTTAATACATTAAGTCTTCTCTCTCTTTGCTGTCTTTCTTAATACGTTAATTCTTCTCTCTCTTTGCTGTCTTTCTTAATACGTTAAGTCTTATCTCTCTTTGGCATCTTTCTTAATACGTTAAGTCTTCTCTCTCTTTGGCGTCTTTCTTAATACGTTAAGTCTTCTCTCTATTTTGCCGTCTTTCTTAATGCGTTAAGTCTTTTCTCTGTTTGGTGACTTTCTTAATGCGTTAAGTCTTCTCTCTCTTTGCTGTCTTTCTTAATACGTTAAGTCTTCTCTCTCTTTGCTGTCTTTCTTAATACGTTAAGTCTTCTCTCTCTTTGCTGTCTTTCTTAATACGTTAATTCTTCTCTCTCTTTGGCGTCTTTCTTAATACGTTAAGTCTTCTCTCTTTTGGTGTCTTTCTTAATACGTTAAGTCTTCTCTCTTTGGTGTCTTTCTTAATACGTTAAGTCTTCTCTCTCTTTGGCGTCTTTCTTAATACGTTAAGTCTTCTCTCTCTTTGGCGTCTTTCTTAATACGTTGTCTTCTCTCTCTTTGGCGTCTTTCTTAATACATTAAGTCTTCTCTCTATTTTGCTGTCTTTCTTAATACGTTAAGTCGTCTCTCTCTTTGGTGTCTTTCTTAATACGTTAAGTCTTCTCTCTCGTTGGCGTCTTTCTTAATACGTTAAGTCTTTTCTCTATTTTGCTGTCTTTCTTGATACGTTAAGTCTTCTCTCTCTTTGGTGTCTTTCTTAATACATTAAGTCTTCTCTCTCTTTGGCGTCTTTCTTAATACGTTAAGTCTTCTCTCTATTTTGCTGTCTTTCTTAATACGTTAAGTCTTCTCTCTCTTTGGCATCTTTCTTAATACGTTAAGTCTTCTCTCTATTTGGCGTCTTTCTTAATACGTTAAGTCTTCTCTCTCTTTGGCATCTTTCTTAATACGTTAAGTCTTCTCTCTATTTTGCTGTCTTTCTTAATACGTTACGTCTTCTCTCTCTTTGGCGTCTTTCTTAATACGTTAAGTCTTCTCTCTCTTTGACGTCTTTCTTAATACGTTAAGTCTTCTCTCTATTTTGGTGTCTTTCTTAATACGTTAAGTCTTCTCTCTCTTTGGTGTCTTGCTTAATTCGTTAAGTCTTGTCTCTCTTTGGCGTCTTTCTTAATACGTTAAGTCTTCTCTCTATTTTGCTGTCTTTCTTAATACGTTAAGTCTCCTCTCTCTTTGGTGTCTTTCTTAATACGTTAAGTCTTCTCTCTCTTTGGCGTCTTTCTTAATACGTTAAGTCTTCTTTCTATTTTGGTGTCTTTCTTAATACGTTAAGTCTTCTCTCTCTTTGGTGTCTTTCTTAATACGTTAATTCTTCTCTGTATTTTGGTGTCTTTCTTAATACGTTAAGTCTTCTCTCTCTTTGGTGTCTTTCTTAATACGTTAAGTCTTCTCTCTTTTTGTGTCTTTCTTAATACGTTAAGTCTTCTCTCTCTTTGGTGTCTTTCTTAATACGTTAAGTCTTCTCTCTCTTTGGTGTCTTTCTTAATATGTTAAGTCTTCTCTCTCTTTGGTGTATTTCTTAATACGTTAAGTTTTCTCTCTCTTTGGTGTCTTTCTTAATACGTTAAGTTTTCTCTCTCTTTGCTGTCTTTCTTAATACGTTAAGTCTTCTCTCTTTGCTGTCTTTCTTAATACGTTAAGTCTTCTCTCTCTTTGGTGTCTTTCTTAATACGTTAAGTCTTCTCTCTTTGGTGTCATTCTTAATACGTTAAGTCTTCTCTCTCTTTGGTGTCTTTCTTAATACGTTAAGTCTTCTCTCTCTTTGGTGTCTTTTCTTAATACGTTAAGTCTTCTCTCTCTTTGGTGTCTTTCTTAATATGTTAAGTTTTCTCTCTCTTTGCTGTCTTTCTTAATACGTTAAGTCTTCTCTCTCGTTGGTGTCTTTCTTTATACGTTAAGTCTTCTCTCTCTCTTTGGTGTCTTTCTTAATACGTTAAGTCTTCTCTCTATTTGGTGTCTTTCTTAATACGTTAAGTCTTCTCTCTCTTTGGTGTCTTTTTAGATTGGTTATGTATTCTCCGTTTTTGGCGTTTTTCTTAATTTGTTACGTCTTCTCTATTTTTGACGTCTTTCTTCAATGTTTTTGTCTTCTCCGTCTTTGACGTCTTTCTTAATTTGTTACATCTGCTCCGTTTTTGGCATCTTCCTTAATTCGTTACATCTTCTCCGTTTTTTGACATCATTCTCCAATTTATTTTGTCTTCTCCGTCTTTGGCATCTTTTTTAATTTGCTATGTCTTCTCTTTTTATTTGCCTCTTTTTAATGTGTTACGTCTTCTACATCTTTGGCATCTTTTTTAATGTGTTACGTCTTCTACATCTTTGGCATGTTTTTTAATGTGTTACGTTTTCTACATCTTTGGCATATTTTTTAATGTGTTACTTCTTCTACATCTTTGGCATCTTTTTTAATGTGTTACTTCTTCTACATCTTTGGCATCTTTTTTAATGTGTTACGTCTTCTACATCTTTGGCATTTTTTTTAATGTGTTACGTCTTCTACATCTTTGGCATCTTTTTTAATGTGTTACGTCTTCTACATCTTTGGCATTTTTTTAATTTGTTATATTTTCTCCGTTTATGATGTCTTTCTTCAATTTTTTTGTCTTCTCCGTCTTTGACGTCTTTCTTCTTTGTTACGTCTTCTACGTGTTTGGTGTCCTTCTTAATTTGTTATGTGTTCAACGTCTTTGGCGTCTTTCTTAGTCTGTTACGTCTTGCCCGTCTTTGGCGTCTTTCTTAATTTGTTATGTCTTCTCCGTCTTTGACGTCTTTCTTAATTTGTTACGTCTTGTACGTCTTTGACATCTTTCTTAATTTGTTACGCCTTCTCCGTGTTTGGCATCTTTTTAAATTTGTTATGTGATCTCCATCTTTGGCGTCACCCTTAGTTTGTTACGTCTTCTGCGTCCTTGACGTTTTTCTTCAATTTTTGTATCTTCTCCATCTCTGACGCTTTTCTTCCACGTTGTTTCATCTTCTCCGTTCTCACCGCCTGTTTTTTCGATTTTTTGGTTTCCCCGCCTGTCGTCTTTCTTCAGTTTGTTCACCTTCTGCGTTTTTTCTAAAAATGTTTTCGTCTTCTCTGCGTCTGTCGCTTTATTTTAATTGTTTAGTCTTCTGCATTTTTCTTCAATTGTTTCGTCTTGTCCGTCTTATTTAGTTTTTTTCGTTTTCTCCGTCTTTCTTCAATGTGTTCGTCTTCTCCTTCTTTGTTGCCTTTCTTTGTCTTTTACATTTATTGCCTTCATCATTATTTTTGTCACTTTTTCATCTTTTGTATTGTCATCACCTTACTTGATTCTTTTTTCTTTTCTTTTTTCATTTTTATCTTTGTCGTCTTTCTTTATCTTTCATGTTTTTGACGCCTTTTTTCCCCTTTTTTTTCTGCTACGCTTTTGTCGCTTTTCTCCATCTTTTTTGTCTTCTCCGCCTTTCTTAAATTTCGTAGTCTACCAATTAAGAGGCATGGAAATGTTTAGGCGAGTTTGCAGTCAAGCTCTTCAACAATTTTCTCAAGAAGATCTTGGAAGGTGAAGGTTGTCAGAGGAGTTGAGGAAAAGCGTACTTGTGTCAATGTTAAAATATAAAGGAGAGGTCAAGAACTATGGCAACTATATGGGGATACAATTTAAAATTATGAAACGTCAAGAACTATGGCAGCTATATGGTGATACAATTTTAAAGTACAATTTGAAATTCGTAGTATGAAAATACAGGAACGAGTTGTGGAAACTAGATTGAAAAAGTACAAATATTTCAACAACATTTTGTTTTTATACCTGGGAAAAGCACTACTGAGTTATAAGCGAGGGTCAGAAGAAATTACACTGGGTATTTGTAGATCTAGAAAAAACATATGACGGTGCTCCAAGAGAAGAGGTGTGGTACATCATGAGGAATCCGGATGCAGCAGAGAAGTATGTAAGGAAGTCAAAGATATGTATAAGGGCAGTACAACATTAGGTAAGTATCATGTAGGGGCTACAGATGGCTTCCAGATGAACGTAAAATTGCACAAGAGATCGGCCCTTAGCTCATTCTTGTTTGCCAAAGTAATTGACAGGTTAACGTATGAAATTAGACAGGAAACACCATGGTAAATGATGTTTGCAGATGACATATGATCTACAGCGAGTCAATGGAGGATTTGGAAGTAGGCTTAGAGAATTAAAGAAATGCGCTACAAAGTAGAGGAATATGTTTTTAAATGAGGAGAATGAACAAACTATAAGGCTACAAAGAGATGGGGTGAGAAGGGTGGAGCAGTTTAAGTACCTAGGGGCCAACTATAGAAAGCAATGGGGAATGTGGGGAGCAAGGTCAAAAATAGAATCAAGCTGGATGAAATGGATGGAAACAAGTGACGGGAGTGATGTGTGATAAGATGTCTGCAAAAATGAAAGAGAAGGTGTATACAACAGTTGTTCTTCCTGCAATGATGTATGGCATGGAAATCGTTGCCCTGACAAAATGACAAGAAAAGTGAGAGGTGAATGAGATGAAGATATTGCGTTTCTCTGTGTGTGTGTCAAGCTGGATAAGATTCGGATTGAACACATTTGAGAGGACACCCAAGTAGGTAGGCTAGGAAGCAAGGTTAGGGAAGGCAAACTGATATGGTCGGAGATGTAAAGAGAAGAGATGTGGCATACTATATTGGACACAGTATGTTTTGGATGGACATACCGGGCAAGAGGAAGAGCGGAAGACCAAAAACGATGCTATACGGATATGGTGCAGGACGACATGAAGATAGTTGGTGCAAGATTTGGGCACGAACAGGATAGACGACATGGTAGAGAAGGATGATGTGCTATGGCAGTCCCTCATGGGGAAAGCCAAAAGTCGAAGAAGATGAAGAAGAAGTTGTATTTTAAACTTTTAAAAATTCCGAAATTTAGAATTGAAAAATATATTGATAATACACTTTTTTATCTGACAGCGTAATTCGTAGCATAGCTGCCTAGTTGACAATTGTGGTATGTAGATCTAATTACAAACAGATCACGGCAATGAGATGGTATTTGTTACTACACAGTCTTATCGTGGATAAATTTATAATAATTTAGTGATCTGTGTGCTCGTAATGATTACTATAATTACGGTGTTTAATAATCTAATGTTGAATGAGGTAGATTTTCATTAAAAAAAAATACTTCAAAAGTTTGAAGTATGAAGATAAGCTGCAAATAAAACATGTAAGAACTTACCAACTGAAAGACATCGCGTTTTCGGCTTTCGAAACTCACCTACGTATGATGCTGTTAAATGGTTGACTATAAGCGTAGAAAAAGACCTTGTTTTGCTTCTATTGTTTATTATTCGGTGGCAATAGCATTTAGTCAAAACGTGGTCGCGCGGACGTGAAACCTTTGAAAGAAAAGGTTAAGAAGTATCAATACAGTTCAACCCATATGGTCAATGCTATCAAATATATGACAAATGAATATCCAAAACACTATGGAACGGGATCGACTAAATGCGTTACTTGTTTAAATGTCACTTCCCAAATGTTTTATAAGGAAGCATGAATACTTTAAACCAAAGATTCAACAATCGATTTGCATCATCGACCTCAATTCCTCCGCATAAAGGAAAATAAAATGTTGTGACGTCATATTCGTTGATTTGTTATTCCTTTTTTTTTTTTTTTCAGATACTCAGGTATTTAATGTGAAAATAGATACAACTCTTGGAACATCATCAATGCATCTCTATCAACAAAGTCGAGCTTGCTTTGAATGCATACATTCACAAATACGCAAATAAAGGGCAAACAGCAATGACATCCAAGTGAGGAATCAGCAATCAAGCCATGGCAAATTGGTAATATCTGAGAATTACAAAACGTTATTAAGAAAATGTTAACATGAAAATGTATGCATATTATTGGCTATACAAGTCATGGGTTCCAGAACTCGTTTCGTCTCTGTCTTGCTTTCTATAGATTATAGATGCAATGTTTTGAAGATCAAGCTTTTAAGATGGGGTAGCAATGTCAGAATGTTGTGCACGTGGTCTCCATAGTACCAGTCCTCCATAATCCAGATCGTCTGGTCTTGCCAATTAAGCATATGTCGTTGACGCATTTTCGCATATGGGTTGTCGTCTTCGCTGTTCTTGACGATGAAGTTTCTTATCCTTTGATTGGTAACGCAATACTCAATAATGAGATCATCAGTCTCTGCAAGAATAACATGTGTCGGTTGAAATCTGTCTAACACGAGCTTTAAAATGTCCTTGTTGCGATCTGGCTGTGTAAAATGCCTCCCTGTGTCTTCCGTGATTTTGAAGATCTGGACGCTTATTTTATCACAGTGAAGCTGCTTGATCATGTCAGCAAAGCGTTTGTGATTACTGTTACCACCTTGTTGGTTTTCCATGGATGAGTTTTCCTCACTTGTGCGAGAGCTTTCTTTGTCATATTCGGTCTCACTTTCTGACGTGATAGATGTTATTCTATTTATTACTATTATTAAAATACCCCTTTAGATCTAGGTGTTTAGAGTTAAATCCGTCCCTGACTGTTGATAATGTATAATTAAATCACGAAATGATTCTTAGTATCGAAAAAAATATGTGCAATTAATTGGATTTACCTCCGACAACGGTATTCCCTGAGCCACACCAAGGAAGTAGAAGCCGGGATCCGTTTCAACAGATGCAGAGTGGAAACCCTGCAAGACATCGAAGGTATCCTATAGTCATGTATTATGTCATTCCCTTTAGGGTATGTGTTTGGGATAAGATCGGGTTTTTTTAATAACCATAGGGGAATGGTGAAATACGAGTAGTGAGATTTGTTATAGTAATAACATAGGCGATACGTCAATCACTACATGTTTAGGCTGGCAGATCTGGGATCAGGAGGTCCCGTCCAAATCCGAGCAAACCTAGGTCCGACGTTTTCTTTGGGATAAACACTTAACATGCATTGTTCAATTCAATTCAATTTACATGAATCATGTTTATTGGTTCTTTAAAAGAGGAATTATATTAGTGCTATCATAATTTCCATTTGAAAAATAATAGAAAACATCAATGTATTCAAATTAAAAATAATAGAAAACATCAATGTATTCAAATTAAAAATAATAGAAAACATCAATGTATTCAAATTAAAAATAATAGAAAACATCAATGTATTCAAATTAAAAATAATAGAAAACATCAATGTATTCAAATTAAAAATAATAGAAAACATCAATGTATTCAAATTAAAAATAATAGAATACATCAATGTATTCAAATTAAAAATAATAGAATACATCAATGTATTCAAATTAAAAATAATAGAAAACATCAATGTATTCAAATTAAAAATAATAGAAAACATCAATGTATTCAAATCTAAAAATAATAATAGAAAACATCAATGTATTCAAATTAAAAATAATAGAAAACATCAATGTATTCAAATTAAAAATAATAGAATACATCAATGTATTCAAATTAAAAATAATAGAAAACATCAATGTATTCAAATTAAAAACAAACGTTAACTCAACTTCCTTGTAGGTTGAAGCACGCTAAGAGAAAAAAAACCTGCGTTGAGAGTACCATCATGTTCTGGAAGCATTTAGTGTCACCTGTTTCGCCCCCTGTACACCAGAAGCATTTAGTATCATCTGTTTCGCTCCCACACTGTAGAAGTATTTAGTATCTACCTGTTTCGCTCCACATTGTAGAAGTATTTAGTATCACCTGTTTCGCTCCACACTGTAGAAGCATTTAGTATCACCTGTTTCGCTCCACATTGTAGAAGTTATTTAGTATCATCCTGTTTCGCTCCACACTGTAGAAGCATTTAGTATCACCTGTTTCGCTCCACACTGTGGAAGCATTTAGGTATCACCTGTTTCGCTCCATACTGTGGAAGCATTTAGTATCACCTGTTTCGCCCACACTGTGGAAGCATTTAGTATCACCTGTTTCGCTCCACACTGTGGAAGCATTTTAGTATCACCTATTTCTGCCCACACTGTGAAGCATTTAGTATCATCTGTTTCGCTCACACTGTGGAAGCATTTAGTGTCACCTGTTTCGCCCCACACTGTAGAAGCATTTAGTATCATCTGTTTCGCTCCACACTGTAGAAGCATTTAGTATCACCTGTTTCGCCCCACATTGTAGAAGCATTTAGTCTCACCTGTTTCGCTCCACACTGTGAAAGCATTTAGTATCACCTGTTTCTGCTCCACACGGTAGAAGCATTTAGTATCACCTGTTTAACCCCACACTGTAGAAGCATTTAGTATCACCTGTTTCGCTCCCACACTGTAGAAGCATTTAGTATCACCTGTTTCGCTCCACACTGTGGAAGCATTTAGTATCACCTGTTCTGCTCCACACTGTGGAAGCATTTAGTATCACCTGTTTCGCTCCACACTGTAGAATTAGTATCACCTGTTTCGCTCCACACTGTAGAAGCATTTTAGTATCACCTGTTTCGCTCCACACTGTGGAAGCATTTAGTATCACCTGTTTCGCTCCACACTGTGGAAGCATTTAGTATCACCTGCTTCGCTCCACACTGTAGAAGCATTTAGTATCACCTGTTTCGCTCCACACTGTGGAAGCATTTAGTATCACCTGTTTCGCTCCACACTGTGGAAGCATTTAGTATCACCTGTTTTGCTCCACACTGTAGAAGCATTTAGTATCACCTGTTTTGGTCTTGCCACTGTGGAAGCATTTAGTATCACCTGCTTGCTCACACTGTGGAAGCATTTAGAATCACCTGTTTCGCCTCACACTGTAGAAGCATTGATAAACTCCATTTTTAACATAGATACAAATCGAGACAAAAAATGTCTTGACACACACACTCACACACACATATACAAATACACATACTCACAAATTGATTCTTATGTTCCCATGCGTCATATCATGTTACTGTATCTCTAAGTAGTTTGGGAGCGAGTTTGTCCATACTATATCTATTGTCTGATTAGAGGGGGAGGGGGCGGCACCTGGATTGGCGAGTTCGGGATCAAAATATCAATTTTCTGTTTATTATATGTTCAGGTAGAACGATCATTTATTTACAAGTTTATAGCAGAAAATGTACCTTTTGGAGAAAACATTTTTTGTTTAGAATAAAAAATGCAATGTTTGCATATAAACGATATATGTTATTTTTCAAAAATTCATACAAAAACAAATTATCCAAAATATCTAAAATATCCGACGTCATCTCTTAGATAGTGAATGGAAAAATTATCTGCATTGGATTTGAGAGATTCTATTCATAACAAAGAGAGGAGATAGATTTTCTTAAAAATTCAATCAAATTCAAGATGGCGCCCGTTTCTCCTATACAAAGACGCTACAATTTTTCAAGATATAAGATGACCATATTTGGACAGTTACTCATATATATATATATACTAAAATCAAAATTCCTAACTCAAAAGCAAAGAAAGCAACTTCAGGAAGCCCACGCCCCCCCCTCCTTAATGGTTTAACCAAAAACATCACGTGGTGTTTCATCTGTCTTAGTGAAGCCATTACCTTTGTAATTTGTATTTTATGTGACATCAATATATTTTCTTCTCTAAAAATTGTACACTCAAATTTGCAGCAAAATTGAGATGGCAATAAAGTTTAAATGAGACATATTGCCCAGTCTGAAATAATAATAAAGAAATAAAAAATAACCGACAAAAACATTCAAGACAAAAAAATGTGAAACACGTTTTCTAGACAATATAGGGTGCAACAACAAATCATTATTACATACAGTAGGTATGGTGTAGCTGTTTCTATAAAGCGTATGGCATTATGTTACACTGCAGTAATGCTGTTTCCAAGTAATGAATCAAGCTCATTTGATTTCAACTTGTACAAGACACTTGTTGTAGTCTACTGTTGATTAAAATGTGGTCAAAGTAAACAAATGTAGGGATAGACAGTTTGATTTGCTGCATTGCCTGGCAGATGTAACACTCTTCTAATCAGACGGGGCCACCCGGTGGGGAAAGGTAGGCTGACGATGATATTCAACAAGTCCGAGAGTCAATGAAGGGATAAGTTACGTCACGGCTCCGGCTA
>JAXRKP010003165.1:0-5000 GCA_037039925.1 Doris montereyensis | reverse complement strand
GTAGTAGTAGTAGTAGCAGTAGTAGTAGTAGTAATAGTAGTAGTAGCAGTAGTAGTAGTAGGAGTGAGGAGGAGGCAGAGGAGGAGGAGTAATAGCAACAGCACCAAAGGCAGTAACAGTGACTGTAGTTGTAGTAATAATACAAATAGTTTTTTTTTCTACTACTACTACTAGTATTAGTAGTAGTAGCAGTAATATTAGTATTATCATTATTATTAGTAGTAGTAGTAGTATTTGTAGTTGTAGTTGTAGTAGTTGTAGTTGTGTAGTTGTAGTAGAAATAGTAGTAGTAGTAGTAGTAGTAGTAGTAGTAGTAGTAGTAGTAGTAGTAGTAGTAGTAGTAGTAGTAGTAGTAGTGATAGTAGTAGTAGCAATAGCAGTGTTAGGATTAGTAGTGTTAGTAATAGGAGTTAAAGTAATAGCAATCTAAGACTTGTACTAGTAGTGGTAGAGAGAAAATGCGAAATAGATTACGAAGGCCTAATTGGTAGAAGAGAGACAGGTGCAAAGACAGAAAATTGTCGGCCAAAACTGCCCTTGCTCAGTCACGCCATAACGATACAAGAATGATTTAGTTGCGTGGGTGACACTATATGAAGTGACATTTTTGGACATCAGGGTGATCTTGTCGAACGGGTCAATCACTGACTCCATCTACTACAAAGAGACTGACAGTCACAGTTTCCTTCTTTTCTCCGTCAGCTCCCATTCTACCTTTCGGTGCATGGGTTCAAGTGCCCGAGATGATCTTTTTTCCAGGATGCCCTGTCCTGGCATTTTCTGTTTCCTTCCAAAAAATGTAAAATTTCTAGTCTTCAATGGCTCTTTTATATCTTCTTCTCACTTTCTCCGATGTCTGCCTTTTGGTTTCTTACCTATGGCTTTAGCGCTGTATACTGATTTAGCTATTCTATTGTCATTCATTCTGTTTACATGCCCAAACCATCTCAATCGATTTATTTCTGTCTTAGTTTTTATGTCATCTGCTTTGGTTTGATCTCTTATTGTTGTGCTTCTGATATTGTCTCGTTTTAGTTTTCCCTACTACTCTTCTTAGATATGTCATTTCAGCTGCCTGTACGCTATTCTATTCTTTACTGTCTAAGGTCAAGGTTTCACTGCTATAGGAGAGTAGGACAATTGCTCTCTTCTAAGGATACGGCCTACGCTTCAGTACGAAGGCAAACAATGCTGTGCCTTTTAATTTTACCATTCAATGTTCATTACAACGCCTTACGTTCCTTAACCTCAATGAATCGTCCTCTTTACATTCTTATTCAACACATTATTCATCACACCAACTCTGTGTTACATCAATTCATGAAATACCGTAAATCCAACAAACTCACTCATCTTCGACCCTCCCCAGAATTATACGATCATTCGATCTACACCGGTTCATGTGACCATTGGATCATCGCATTAACCACTCCTTCACATGCACCTCACCTTGACACTAACGCTACCACTTCCACTGGTCATCCACACCAGCCCTTTGCTACTAATCTGGTTGTTTGCCTTCCGCCCAATCTCCCACTCAGTCAACGCGAGCGATCTGTTTTGGAAAAGGGCCTCAAATTTGTTCCCTTACAGCCGTCGTTTGATAGATACCAAATCCGCTCTTTGTTGGAAAACTTCTTTCGTCGACTCCGTCTCCGTTATCACTTGCAAGACACTGACACTGACTTCAACTCCTCCACGACCACACTTTTTCCTTCTTTAACCACTAAATCCATCTGGACACCCCCAGCAGGTCAATCCACTGCACTTGACCTTTTTATTCAAAAGGATACTCAAGAATTTGACAAGACCACTTTTAAACCTCTCCACCACTCCAACCTTTCTTCACCGAAAGACAAGCCTTATTGGATTTACACCACCGCACGGACATTGTTATAAAACCGGCGGACAAAGGCGGTGCTGTGGTCGTATGGGACAACAACTATACATCCAAGAAGCTGAACGTCAACTCACCGGCACAGACAACAAGTTCTACATCTCCGTCCCTCCGATAACACGTTTGCTAACAATGATAAAGTAGCTCTTACTATTAACCAACTAATTACTTCTAAAGCTCTACTACCTAAAGCGAAAATTCTACACCTCAATAACAGCCAACTCGGTAAACTGTGCTTTTATCTCCTCCCTAAAAATCCACAAAGCTCACATCCCTGGTAGACCTATTGTATCAGCCTGCTCCTGCCCCACTGAACGCATCTCAGCCTTCTTGAACTAAGTTTTCCAGCCTCTTGTCCAAGCTCCTCCCTCATTCATCAAGGATACCAACCAAGCTCTCACTTTCTTCGGTAGTACTTGATTTACAGACACAACCCCTAGACGTCTCCTCCTGATGGATGTTGTCTTCTCTACACATCCATACCCTGTTCCATGGGCCTTCAAACCCTTACATTTTTCCTCGACTAGCGATCTGACCAGACAATCAACACTACCGCCCTTCTCCCATTGGCAGAACTCGTGCTAAATCTTAATTCTTTTGAATTTAATGGACAGTTTTTCGAGCAAATCAGCGGAGTCGCCATAGGCACTAAGATGAGACCCTCATACGCTTGCCTATTCATGGGTTATCTTGAGCATAGATTTTTTCAGGCGTACCCTGGTCCTCTGCCCAACACCTATAAACAATATATTGATGATGGGTTTGGTATCACGACCATGTCTGCGACTGATTTAAACAGTTTCTTCGATTTTGCAAACAACTTTTGCAAACCTATCAAGTTCACTTTTACCCAGTCTACATCCACTGTTAACTTCTTAGACATCACCGTTTCTCTCCGAACATGGGCTTACAACTACAATATTCTACAAAGATACAGATAGTCATAGCTATCTCCACTACACATCCTCTCATCAACCACGTTGCAAAGATGCTATTCCATACTCAATTCCTCCGCCTGACACAGGAAGCGCCTAAGATGTTTGATTTATTCCTACGCAGAGGCTACCCTAGGGCCATCATTTGTCAAGCCTTTCAGAGAACTAAAATTGTACCCCGTAAATACGCCCTCAACATCGTAGGAAGAAAAATGACCAAACGCATACCTCTTATCCCTCCGTACCATCTGCACACACACCGTGTCATCAATATAGTCCGCAAGAACCTTATTATTACACGCTAGTGACGAGACTAGACGTGTTTTCCTTCCTTTCCATGAATTGCCTTCAAGAGACACACTAGCCTTCAGGATATCCTTGTGCATAGACATTTTCTTACTGACTCCTCGCCGTCGGGCACCGTCCTATGTGGACGCATTAACTTGCAAGACATGCCCCTTTGTGGACGGCTCCACAACTATTCAGTTCCCTAGACAGACCTGGACAGTGAATGGACAATTCTCCTGCGCCTTTCGTAATGTAATTTATGCTCTTCGCTGCAGTCATTGTGGAATGGCCTACATGGGAGACCTCTCCCTTTATTTCTTCCCCGCCTTCTCTCTCTCTCTCTCTCTCTCTCTCTCTCTGTCTCTCTCTCTCTCTCTCTCTCTCTCTCTCTCTCTCTCTCTCTCTCTCTCTCTCTCTCTCTCTCTCTCTCTCTCTCTCTCTCTCTCTCTCTCTCTCTCTCTCTCTCTCTCTCTCTCTCTCTCTCTCTCTCTCTCTCTCTCTCTCTATCTCTCTCTCTCTCTCTCTCTCTCTCTCTCTCTCTCTCTCTCTCTCTCTCTCTCTCTCTCTCTCTCTCTCTCTCTCTCTCTCTCTCTCTCTCTCCCTCTCTCTCTCTCTCTCTCTCTCTCTCTCTCTCTCTCTCTTCTCTCTCTCTCTCTCTCTCTCTCTCCTCTGTCTCTAATCTCTGTCTCTGTCTCTGTCTCTCTCTCTCTCTCTGTCTCTCTCTCTCTCTCTCTCTCTCTCTCTCTCTCTCTCTCTCTCTCTCTCTCTCTCTCTCTCTCTCTCTCTCTCTCTCTCTCTCTCTCTCTCTCTCTCTATTTGTCTCCGTCTCTCTATCTCCGTCTCACATTTTATTACTTACTTATTTTCATATTTATATTTCATTCTAGATTTGAACCTTGTACACTGGCTCATTCTTCAAACCCCTCTGCTACGTTTCTTATCATCACTGCCTTTTTCTTTCTTTCTTTCTCCTTTATTGTTTTCTTCTGACATCATAGTAGTAGTAGCAATAGTAATAGTAACAGTAGTAGTAGTAGTAGTAGTAGTAGTAGTAGTAGTAGTACCAGTAGTAGTAGTAGTAGTAATAGTAGTTCTAGTAATCAGTAGTAGTAATAGCAGTAGTAGAGGTAGTAATAGCAGTAGCAGTAGCAGCAGCTAGCGTTAGCAGCAGCAGCAGTAGCAGCAGCAGCAGCAGCAGCAGTAGCAGCAGCCGCAGCAGCAATAGCAGCTGTAACACAGTAGCAGCAGCAGTGGCAGTAGTAGCAAAGTAGTAGTAGTAGTAGTCGTCGTCGTCGCCGTCGTCGTCGTAGCAGCAGCAGCAGCAGCAGCAGCAGCAGCAGCAGCAGCAGCAGCAGCAGCAGCAGCAGCAGCAGCAGCAGCAGCAGCAGCAGCAGCAGCAGCAGCAGCAGCAGCAGCAGCAGCAGCAGCAGCAGCAGCAGCAGCAGCAGCAGCAAGTTGCTGCCGCAGCAGCAGCAGCAGCAGCAGCAGCAGTAGCAGCAGCAGCAGCAGCAGCAGCAGCAGCAGCAGCAGCAGCAGCAGCAGCAGCAGCAGTGGTGCAGCTATAGTGGTAGCTGTTTTGTTGTTTTTGTGTTAGAATATAAAGGAGATGCACATCATGTTATTTTTGGATAACGTTTCTTGTATATCAAAATTAACTAATTTGTTAAGCAAAATATTCGTTAGAAGACATATCGGGTTGGTGTGTCAAAATATAGAACAATAACAATGAAACAGAACAGCAAATGAAGACGAGAAGAAGAGACAGTGAGACTCACGTGTGCCAACCAATAAGCTCCAATTACAAACTGCGACACACGTCGATCCTTATAAGTAGAAGCGCAGCTAATGTTGTAACGTACGTCCTCTCTCGCCATCACAAT
>JAXRKP010003164.1:0-20000 GCA_037039925.1 Doris montereyensis | reverse complement strand
ATGACTATCAGACTTGCCTTCTAAAGCTGTATTAGTCATTGATAACAACCAGCTCTATTCAAGGTTTGGAAGTTGTTAAAACAGAGACTTTCTATTCTGGTATGTCTTCTGGTGTTATTTCTTATCCATATTTATTCTTTTAAACGCTCATTGTACGATGTGTTTGCAAGTTTGTAAATTCTTGACGTGTCCTCCTAAGCGCCCTCCAGAAACGAGACAAGTTCTGCTAGAACAGTATTTTCCAGGTATATCCGGTTCGATAGTGTGCCTTTCCCATATTTCATGACACAAAATTAGCAGGCATTTTCATAATAATGAGCCTCTTGCGCAACCATATCGCCATGTGAAATTTTGCCAGTAGCTTTGCGTCTTTTGTTTTCTCTGCAATCATTTTACCCCTTTTCGCCTCATCTCTAAAGTCATGACAGAATGCAGTTCGTTTCTCTGTTGTCGTTATTTACAAGGCAGCGGACATTTATATCCTGAAAACGGAACACATTTGAGTGAACACCGTTTTGAACGCTGACACACATTTTCACACACATGGGCAAGAAGGACACATCCAAAGATGGCTGACGTTGAGTTGAAAAGACTAAGACACACAATGGTTTGGGTTGCGTAGTGCGGTAAGAAAAAGAAGAAAAGTAAGATGTATTGCTTTGGGACTGACACCAGTGACATTGACACTGCTTGCCTCTGCGCACTTGAGGTTGGGGGAGGAAAGTGGATGTAAATCTAGATTTAGACGTCCAACTCACAGGAATATGCATCCGATTAAAATGACTAATTTAACAACAAAATTCTTCAAAACTAATGCTTGGATTTTGTATTTCCACGCGGTGACCAGGATATATATTTAGGTCACTGAATTCAAATAATGATTATGTTACTTGATGACAACTTCAATTTGTCAAGATCTGGGACGGGATTGGAGGGGGGAGGACCTGGTTACCATGACATCATTTCTGGTTTTCCATGATCGATATGGGAGTCTGTGTGTGTTTTTGTCTGTGTGTGTGTGTGTGTGTGTGTGAATGTGTACACTGTAAGTTTGTGCGCATTGGCATATGACACAAAAATAGCATGAAATAGTTGTGACAGGACCAATGCGGTGTTCTGTATTTTATCGACATTTTTTCAGATGGCTCTCCTTAATAGTCATTTCTCAGCGTGGTTCTATACCGCATTTTTGTTCGTGCTCTTTTCAAAACTCTTCACCTCTGTGAGTTTCATGCTTTTACCACAATGTGCACAATCGACGTGTTTTTTGGTCCTAACTGACTCACTGAGAGACAGAGACATAGACAGAGACAGAGACTACTTCAATATTGATGCAATAGGGAGACAGAGAGAGAGAAAGGGAGACAGAGAGAGAGAAAGGAGACAGAGACATGCATAGAGACAGAGACAGACAGAGACTACTTCAATATTATGCAATAGGGAGACAGAGAGAGAGAAAGGGAGACAGAGAGAGAGAAAAGGGAGACAGAGAGAGAGAAAGGGAGACAGAGACATGTATAGAGACAGAGACACAGACAGAGACAGAGACTATTCAATATTGATGCAATAGGGAGACAGAGACATGTATAGAGACAGAGACACAGACAGAGACTACTTCAATATTGATGCAATAGGGAGACAGAGAGAGAGAAAGGGAGACAGAGAGAAACGGTTTTGGTTAAGAAAGAGAAATCGTAGAAAATTCTTTGTTTGTTCCATTGACATTGATGTCTCTCATCCACCATCTGTGGTGATTTCCAAGGTAAATGAAAAGGAAAAATCAAGATGAAAGACAGGTATTGAAAGAGTAAAATGCAAGAAGTAGTACCTACCAGCACCCATCCACTAGAACTCTTTTGAAAGGGAAAACTCACCTCAATATCATAACAACAACAAACAACAACCATAACTCACAGCTGCTCCTGGAATCCTGATGGCCTGGACGGAGCTGTTATCTGCTTCTTGCAGGGTTGCCACAAAGATCGGCGGACAGCTGTCTCTGATGATATCTGTCACGCTTTGAATCTGGGGTGTCATCATCCCAATATCTTTGATACACCAATTGTTTTTAATATGATAATTAATCTTGTCAATGGTCATGATAATGATACTAGTATTAATCATTCTTTCTTTCTTTATCATTATGATTTCTACCTTCCGGTGTATGGGTTCAGTTGCACGAGATGATCTTTCTCCAGGCTGCCCTGTCCTGACATTTTTCTGTTTCTTCCAAAAAATTTAAATTTCTATACTTTAATGCTCTTTTATATCTTCTTTGTACTTTCTCTGAGGTCTGCCTTTAGGTCTTTACCTTGGGCTTTAGCACTGTATACTGATTTAGCTATGCTATTGTCCTTCATTCTGTTTACATGCCCAAACCATAGTAATAATAAAAATAATAATTTAGTATTATAAAAATAGTTTGGGGAGCCCTTTACTTAAAGTTAATATCTAATGCTTATTTTATTTTTGTTGATGACTTACAGATCTAAATAGATCTAAATAGAGGTTGTAAAATTGCCGTTATACATTTCATAGTTGCAAAATGTATTAATTCAGTGAATGCAACCAATCATTTTTAAAATTTCAAATAAATTGTGAGTGATTTAATTTCCAAAACCTCCCAACAATTTAAAATGAGGTAAAAACGGGAACCTTTTCAGCCTTTCTCTTTTGCAAATCATAATCATAATCGACAAAGTGGAATAATAATAATAATAATAATAATAATAATAATAATAATAATAATAATAATAGTAATAATGATAACAATAATAATGATAATAATAATAATATTAATAATAATGATGATAATAACAATAATAATAATAATAATAATAATAATGATAATAATGATAATAATAATAATAATAATAATAATAATAATAATAATAATAACAGTAATAATAATAATAGTAAAAATAATAATGATAATAATAATAATATTAATAATGATAATAATAAATAATAATAACAGTAATGATATTAATAATGATAATAATAACAATAATAACAGTAATAATAATAATTTATAATATTAACAATAATAATCATTATTGTTATTATTGTCATTATTGCCAACCTTCCAACCGCCCACACAGCAAGATGAAAGATTTAAGTGAAGAGAAATCGGAAACGATAGAAGAAGCATAATTAGCAAATATCCGCTGTCGCCAACCATCCATTTTTTTTGAGCCCTATTCAGCTCCTGAACAACTAAAAGAAAGGACTGCCTGAATTTTAAACAAATTAAATCTATTTATAATACCTGCCAATCAAATCGTAGGTCTGGTTTATCCACACCATAAAGAGACATGACGCCTGCATAGCTCATGTGCGGAAACGGCACGGAGATTTGGCCTTTCTCTTCTTGGCCAGACGCCTTTCAACATGTTTTCTATTAATAACTTGATTTCTTCCTGTGTCACAAATGACATTTCTTAAATCCACCTGAAAGATAAAGATGTAGAAAATGTGCTCACAAATGACATTTCTAAATCCACCTGAAAGATAAAGATGTAGAAAATGTGTCACAAATGACATTTCTAAATCCACCTGGAAAGATAAAGATGTAAAAATGTGTCACAAATGACATTTCACACCTGAAAGATAAAGATGTAGAAAATGTGTCACAAATGACATTTCCTAGAGCCACCTGAAAGATAAAAATGTGTCACAAATGACAATTCTAGAGCCACCTGAAAGATAAAAAATGTGTCACAAATGACATTTCTAGAGCCACCTGGAAAGATTAAAAATGTGTCACATATGACATTTCTAGAGCCACCTGAAAGATAGAAAATGCCACAGATGATATTTCTAAACCTACCTGCAAAGGCAAAGATGTAGAAATGTGTCACAAAATGACCTTTCTAAATCTACCTGAAAGATAAAATGCCTAAAATGTGGCACAATATGACATTTCTAAATCTAATTGAAAGAGAACAAGTGTAGAAAAATGTCACAAAACAACACTTCTAAATCTCATCACACATTCAGACACCATCAGACACATTCAAACACCATTACACACATTCAGACACCATCACACAAATTCAAAACACCATTACACATTCAGACACCATCACACATATTCAGATACCATCACACACATTCAGACACCATCACACACATTCAAACACCATTGCACACATTCAGACACCATTACACACATTCAGACACCATTATACACATTCAGACACCATTACACACATTCAAACACCATTACACACAACCAGACACCATTACACACATTCAGACACCATTATACATATTCAGATACCATTACACATTCAGACACCATTACATGCAGTCAAATGTATCACCATTACACATTCAGATACCATTACACGCAGTCAAATGCTATCACCATTACACACATTCAGACACCATTACACACATTCAGACACCATTACAAACATTCAGACACGAGTATACACATTCAGACACCATTACACACATTCAGACACCATTATACACATTCAGACACCATTACACACACATTCAGACACCATTACACACATTCAGACACAATTACACACATTCAGACACAATTACACACATTCAGACACCATTACACACATTCAGACACAATTACACACATTCAGACACCATTACACACATTCAGACACAATTACACACATTCAGACACAATTACACACATTCAGAAACAATCAGACACATTCAGACATCATACACACATTCAGACATCATTACACACATTCAGACACCATTACACACATTCAGACACCATTACACACATTCAGACACCATCACACATATTCAAACACCATTACACACATTCAAACACAATTACACACATTCAGAAACAATCACACACATTCAGACATCATTACACACATTCAGACATCATTACACACATTCAGACACCATTACACACATTCAGACACCATTACAAACATTCAGACACCATCACACACATTCAAACACCATTACACACATTCAGACACAATTACACACATTCAGAAACAATCACACACATTCAGACATCATTACACACATTCAGACATCATTACACACATTCAGACACCATTACACACATTCAGACACCATCACACACAATCAGACACCATCACACACATTCAAACACCATTACACACAATCAGACACCATCACACACATTCAAACACCATTACATACATTCAGACACCATCACACACATTCAAACACCATTACACACATTCAGACATCATTACACACATTCAGACACAATTATACATAATTATACACCATCACACATTCAGACACTATCACACACATTCAGACACCATCTCACACATTCAAACACCATTACACACATTCAGACACCATTATATGCAGTCAAATGCTATCACCATTACACACATTCAGACACTATTACACATTCAGACACCATTACACACATTCAGACACCATCACACACATTTAAACACCATTACATACCTTCAGACACCATTACACACATTCAGACACCATTACACACATTCAGACACCATCACACACATTCAGACACCATCGCACACATTCAGAAACAATCACACACATTCAGACACCATTACACACATTCAGACCCCATCACACACATTCAGACACCATTAAACACATTCAGACACCTTTATACACATTCAGACACCATTACACACGTTCAGACACCATTATACGTAGTCAAATGCTATCATCATTACACACGTTCAGACACCATTACACGTAGTCAAATGCTATCATCATTACACACATTCAGACACCATTACACGTAGTCAAATGCTATCATTATTACACACGTTCAGACACCATTACATGTAGTCAAATGCTATCATCATTACACACATTCAGACACCATTACACGTAGTCAAATGCTATCATCATTACACACATTCAGACACCATTACACGTAGTCAAATGCTATCATCATAACACACATTCAGACACCATTACACGTAGTCAAATGTTATCATCATTACACACGTTCAGACACCGTCACACATTCAAACATCATTAAATGCAGTCAAATGCTATCACCAATACACACATTCAGACACCCTTACACGCAGTCAAATGCTATCACCATCACACACATTCAGGCACCAATACACACAGTCACACACCATTACATACAGTTATATGCTATCACCATCACACACATTCAGACACCATTACACACAGTCAAATGCTATCACACATTATCCTTTGTCACCAGCCATCATTGACACCAGCACACGCACAACACACACAAATCATATTGCATACTCACACACCATCACCTGTATCAAGACACTTGACCTCACGCCACGTCATGACACTCACCTGGGTAAACTCTGGTTGTCTGTCAGGCGAGTGCTCTCGTCTCGATAGCATCTGGCGACTTGAAAGTAACGGTCAAGGCCACCGACCATCAACAACTGTTTAAACTGCGCAAGAGAAAAGAAACAGAAATGAGTTTAAATGTACACAAGAACATAGGAGCTATAGGAGCAAAAACAGAAAGGCAGACATTAGGTTAAATCTACACAAGAAACAAAATGGGAGACATTAGGTTAAATCTACACAAGAAACAAAATGGGAGACAATAGTTTAAATCTACACCAGAAACAAAAGGGCAGACATTAGTTTTAATCTACACAAGAAACAAAATGGTAGACATTAGTTTTAATCTACACAAGAAACAAAATGGCAGACATTAGTTTAAATCTACACCAGAAACAAAAGGGCAGAAATGAGTTTAAATCTATACAAGAAACAAAGAGGCAGAAATTAGTTTAAATCTATACAAGAAACAAAATGGCAGACATTAGTTTAAATCTATACAAGAAACAAAATGGCAGAAAGGAGCTTAATTCTATACAGGAAACAAATAGGCAGACATTACTTTAATTCTATAAAAGAAACAAATTGGCAGACATTACTTTAAATCTATATAAGAAACATAGAGGCAGAAACAAAGAGGCAGACATTAGTGTAAATATATAAAAGAAACAATAAGGGAGACATTAATTTAAAGCTATAAAGAAACAAAGGGGCAGAAAGTAGTTTAAATCTATATCAGAAACAAAGGGGCAGAAAATAGTCTAATCTATACAAGAAACAATAAGGGAGACATTAGTCTAAATCTATACAAGAAACAATAAGGAGACATTAGTTTAAATCTATACAAGAAACAATAAGGGAGACATTAGTTTAAATCTATACAAGAAACAAAGAGGCAGAAATTAGCTTAAATCTATACACAAAACAAAGAGCAGAAATTAGCTTAAATCTATACACAAAACAAAGAGCAGAAATTAGCTTAAATTTATACACAAAACAAAGAGCAGAAATTAGCTTAAATTTATACACAAAACAAAGAGCAGAAATTAGCTTAAATTTATACACAAAAGTTTCCATAGCGTGAAAAGTAGCAGGTGATAGCAGGTTTTTACTGCCAAGCTAGCGCTTGTACAAATTAGCACCTGGGTCAAGTGGGGAAAAAGTGTGTTACTGTTAAGTGTCTTTCCCAAGGAACATAAGATCGGATATAACTTTGCTCAGATGTGAACCCAGGACCCCATAATCCCAAGTGTGGCCGCCTAATCATTTGGCCACCGACGTCACCTGCCTTACATAGAGACACATAAAACAAACTCAGGAAGAAAATAAAAGTTGATTTCACCTGCTGGGGCGACTATGGAAGAGAGTAAAACTGGCCTGGTGCATGGGTTGGTACGATGAACTCTCTTGCCCCCTGAGATAAAATCATAAGAGACAACGTTAATTCATTAATTCAAAGCGGCACATGTTTTTGCCAAATAAGAAATGAGAATAAAATAGCTGGGTTTTTTAAAGATTTAACATCAAAACACGCATGCTTCCAAACTGTATCAATGAAACCCCCCCCCCCCCTATCTCTCAAATCAAGAGGTTTTAAAAAGATTTAACACCAAATCACGCATGCTTCCAGTCTTTATGCGCGTCAGTGTGTATGTAAACACGTGCACAAGCATAGGAATAGAGGAAAAAACAAAAAACTGGTCATTTTGACGTCTATTTTCACAACAGTGCACATCTAAACCTAGATTTATAATCCTCTTTACATTAGTAACAATGCCAGAGATAGTCGAAAGATTAAGGGGGCTGCTACAACAAGGGAAACCCGTTTAAAACGTTTGTTTATTTTTATTTTTTTACTAGCATTTTTCTCCAAATGTAATTTTTTCACACTAAAATTCTATCTCCTCTGCCATTTACCAAACAATTTGTATTATATTTGGCACACAAGTTCCTCTTGTCAATGTTAATAGAATGACATCGTTTTTTTCTATATCTTGTAAACTATTTGATAAATTTTATTGTTTGTAATAAAAATGCTGTTTTTGTATATATTCACGATATATATTATTTTAAAAAATCATAAAAAAAAAAAATCAAAAATATTTTTAAAAACCGACGTCACTCTAGACATTGAAATGAAAAGGCAATCTGCACAGGTTTTTAGTGATTTTATTCATAATTAAGGGAGGAAATAGATTTTGAAAATTGGGTCAAAATCCAAGATGGCGGCCATTTCTATGGCAACCAAGGACGCTACAAACTTTTCAAGGATATAGGATGACTTTATTTAAACAGTTACTCATGTACATACTACAAGCAAAAACCAAACTCAAAAGCAACAAAAATCACTTCAGGAGGCGTCTCCCCCCCCCCTTAAGTGTTTGTCCCAATGAACATAGTGTCGGACTTAGCCTTGCTATGATTCGAACCCACGACCTCATGATTCCAAGTCTGGCAACTTACCGACGATCATGCTATGCTATGCTTCTAAATTTTATCACCTCCCCCCCCCTCCCCAAGACAATTAACATATAAACATATTGTTTTGCTTACATACAACATCACGACTCCTCAGAGAGATCATTTTTGATAGACAGACATTGCTGAGGGTGAAAGAGGAAGAGGACCAGCCAGTGAGAGGTTGGGCCAAACGGTTTTCACTCCCAAGCCAGTGCTTGTACTCATGCGCACCTGGGTCGAGTGGGGAAATCGTGCACTAAGTGCCTTTCCAAAAACACAACGTCGAGCCCAGCTGTTGCCAGGAATTGAACCCTGGACCTCCCAATTTCAAGTCTGGCAGCCCACCCACTAAGCCACCGATACCACAAAACACCCAAAGGGTCCGTTAAATTCAACGGAGCGCAACTGATTTTCTGCCAAGCTTTAAAATGATTTCTCACTTACCCTGGTGTTCGTCTGAAAAGAGTCGGAGTTTCCACCTCCACGAAGCCTGTGACAGACAAAAGTCATGAACATTCAATTATAATGCGATCGGGCTGCTCCCTAACACATCCTTGAGATCACCGCATATGGTGTATGGGATAAATTGCAGTGAAATAAAAACAGCTACTCACACAGAGAAGGAGCGCAGTTAGATTGGTTGATAGTGCATTCTCATTTCATGGCAAGGTGATGTGTGCCGACGCAGAAGTTGCAGGTTTGATACTCCTTTGACGTCTGTCAGTTCCTTTGTCTTTTTTGTGCCCAAGATGTTAAAATAATGTTTTCTGTCAGTTCCTTTGTCTTTTTCCTTTGTGTGCCCAAGATGTTAAAATAATGTTTTCTGTCTGTTCCTTTGTCTTTTGTGCCCAAGATGTTAAAATAATGTTTTCTGTCTGTTCCTTTGTCTTTTGTGCCCAAGATGTTAAAATAATGTTTTCTGTCTGTTCCTTTGTCTTTTGTGCCCAAGATGTTAAAATAATGTTTTCTGTCTGTTCCTTTGTCTTTTGTGCCTGTTAAAATAATGTTTTCTGTCTGTTCCTTTGTCTTTTGTGCTCAAGATGTTAAAATAATGTTTTCTGTCTGTTCCTTTGTCTTTTTGTGCCCAAGATGTGCTGTTCCAAGATGTTAAAATAATGTTTTCTGTCTGTTCCTTTGTCTTTTGTGCCCAAGATGTTAAAATAATGTTTTCTGTCTGTTCCTTTGTCTTTTTGTGCCCAAGATGTTAAAATAATGTTTTCTGTCTGTTCCTTTGTCTTTGTGCCCAAGATGTTAAAATAATGTTTTCTGTCTGTTCCTTTGTCTTTTGTGCCCAAGATGTTAAAATAATTTTTTCTGTCTGTTCCTTTGTCTTTTGTGCCCAAGATGTTAAAATAATGTTTTCTGTCTGTTCCTTTGTCTTTTGTGCCCAAGATGTTAAAATATTTTTTTCTGTCTGTTCCTTTGTCTTTTGTGAGATCAAGATGTTAAAATAATTTTTTCTGTCTGTTCCTTTGTCTTTTGTGCCCAAGATGTTAAAATAATGTTTTCTGTCTGTTCCTTTGTCTTTTGTGCCCAAGATGTTAAAATAATTTTTTCTGTCTGTTCCTTTGTCTTTTGTGCCCAAGATGTTAAAATAATGTTTTCTGTCTGTTCCTTTGTCTTTTTGTGCCCAAGATGTTAAAATAATGTTTTCTGTCTGTTCCTTTGTCTTTGTGCCCAAGATGTTAAAATAATGTTTTCTGTCTGTTCCTTTGTCTTTTGTGCCCAAGATGTTAAAATAATGTTTTAACTGTCTGTTCCTTTGTGATGATGACAAGATGTTAAAATAATGTTTTCTGTCTGTTCCTTTGTCTTTGATGCCCAAGATGTTAAAATAATGTTTTCTGTCTGTTCCTTTGTCTTTTGTGATCCCAAGATGTTAAAATAATGTTTTCTGTCCTTAGTGTTCCTTTGTCTGTGCTTGATCCTTTTCATTCACCTTGTGCCCAAGATGTTAAAATAATTTTGTTTTCTGTCTGTTCCCTTGTCTTTTGTGCTAACAAGATGTTAAAATAATGTTTTCTATCTGTTCCTTTGTCTTTTGTGTTGTCTTCGTTTATACACAGCTTATATAATATTCCATGTTCTTTTTCATCACTTTTGACAAAAAGGTGTATGTGTAGATCTGTTGGTTTTTTTTTTGATGTTTTCTTCGTTCCCAGTCTCTCAATGGAGGGATGGGGGTGGGGGGAAATTGGGGACTCCATAGTCCAGAGGCAAGGTGTCGGTCTCTCAATCCAAAGGTCATGGGTTCAAGCCCCGCCAACGGGTGAACAAATTTCTTGAGTTTTTTCGAGCAAAAATCTACCCTCCTGGTCCAGGTAAGTAGATCAACACCCCTAGTGCCGTTGGAGACGGACAATAAAAAGGAGTTTCTGTGTGCAGATCACAACACTCTGTGCACGTTAAAGATCCTTTGGCTGTTTACAAGGCAGACCGGGCAAAAACATTTTTGGAAATCCTTCCAAAAACCCCAAGGCCACCTTAGTGGTGGATGTGGGTAAATCAAATTTTACACAGCAAACAAAGGAAAGAAGAGAGAACATTGCCGCTTCCCTTGTTTCATTGGAATTTTCCCCCAGTCACCGTATGCAATGCTCTCAGGGTACATTGAGAGGAAAAACAAGGTGAAAGGCATGTCAGAGTGTGAAAGGAAAGAAGTTGTACCTACCGACTGCCCAGAGGAGAAATGGCGACAGCAAAAATTAGAGCTCATAACGGAATTAGAAAGTCTTCTTGTGATGATGACAAAGATGAAGATGAAGATGAAACCAATGGGGATTTGATTCATCTTAAATTAACTTTGATATCAAAAGAAAAATTGAGTGGAAAAAGACAACATCCAATGAATACAAAAGAATTTACAGGCTTACTTTCTTACCGTGCTGATCAGCCAGAAAAATTCGCATTTTCCTTTAACAAACTTTTGACCTTAGTCGAAGTTTGCTTGCAGGTTTTTCAACATCTACAACCAACGGTCAAGGTATCTGTGCTTGATCCTCAACGTTTCATTCACCTTGGCAATAGAAAATTAATTAAATCGCTATTCATTTTGAAGATTTTTCATTTTTTATGAAACATTTCACAAATTCTATTCATTTTCCAGATAGGAAACAAACTATAGGCAGAAAAAATGAAATAATTGATTCATTATACGACAATTTGCATTGTAAACAAGTTCACTGTCGTTATAAAAATAGATTTTTATCACAAAAATTCATTTCAGGAAACATAAAAGGTAAAAGAAAGATTTTTTACCTCGTGAAAATTTCGTATCTCAAACGGTATTTCAGTGTGGGTTGTGCATGTATTTAGAACTTTGATGCTGTTGACATGAACTTCTATTTCACCAGTGGACATCGTCTGAGCAGATACATAACACAGATTAATCTTTGACATTGGTTTGAAACCACAGTCAAAGTTCAAGAAACTCAGCTATTATAAGAGAAATCATATTTTTATAAAAATGTGCACCAAAAAAGAATCCTCCTGATGTATGTCACAAGATCTGTAAAACATGCCCCCCTCATACTCTGGTAGTTAAGAGGAAATTATGCATTCAGCAGTTGGTTTTTCATGTTCTACGATATAAAATTGAATTAAAATGAATTAGCTGTATCAAATATATCAGGTATCATTAAATCTATAATGGCAAAAAAAATATCAACGACATAAAAATGCTGTAAATCTTACTGAGTGAGCCATTTACCGTAAAAAAAAACACAGATCACAGGTTCTTGCCTACCAAACATCATAAGGCTAATATCTAACTGGAACATTCTTTCAAACCAAACGAAAGGCTCTGTAATGGAAAGAGTCGACATTATAATACACTATACAAAACAGATTGTTTGACCGCATATAACATCAAACCTGGTTTTCCTGGCCGGGAACCGTGGTCTCAGCACAACTTCCCCCCGTCACTTCAAGAACCGTCTCAATGGAGAACTTCTCAGCTCATTCACCTGTGTATAGTGTGGAGACAGAAGGCCAAAAATTTTCTCAGCTCATTCACCTGTGTATAGTGTGGAGACAGTGTAGTCAAAAAGAATTTCTCAGCTCAAACCTGTGTATAGTGTGGAGACAGAAGGCCAAAATTAACCTCTCAGCTCATTTACCTGTGTATAGTGTGGAGAAAGAAGGCCAAAAATTAACTTCTCAGCTCATTCACCTGTGTATAGTGTGGAGACAGAAGGCCAAAATTAATTTCTCAGCTCATTCACCTTTTGTGGAACAAAAGGCCAAAATTAATTTCTCAGCTCATTCACCTGTGTGTAAGTGTGGAGACAGAAGGCCAAAAATTAACTTTTAATAAAATACAATTCCTTGGGGATAAAACATGCTTCAAGTTTCATTGTGTTCGTCATTAGATAAAATTGGCTATTTTCCTTTTATAAAAGACCAAAAATTTACTTTGAAGCCTCAAAGTACAGAGAGTTTCAACTTTGATTTGATTTCACCCACATCTACAACCAACGTGATTCTAATGAGATATTTTTTAATTTTGCTTCAACTGCCCTGTAAACAGTCAAGGGATCTTTAACGGAACAGAGTGTTATGATCTGACACACAGGACCTCCTTTTATCATTCTGTCTTTGATTTGTCTGTTTGTTTAATTGAAACACACAACATCCACCATATGGGGTGATCTCCGAGTGAATTAAGAGAAACAGCAAGAGGAAGGTCATGTAAAAGAGTGAAAGGAAAGAAGTAAAATCTACCAGTAACACCTGGCAAACGCCCATTCTCTATATAGACATGGCACTGTGGTGTACATCTACAAATATAAAACTGTAAAATCTCAAACTTTGACCGCTCAAAAGTCAGGAACCACTGCCCCTACAACCTCCATATTTGCGTGTAGATTTCAAATAGCCTGCTTTAGATTCTTAGCGAATACACTCTTGGATCAAATGAGTATTTCAATTGATTGGAAAAAGATTGTTTTACCTGCGATCCTCAAACTTTTTGTTGCTAGATCTAATTTCTCGATTTCCGGTCATGACAATGAAAAACCTGCGTAACTTCAGTATCGAGTACTAATTTGATCTAATAATCGTACTTGATATCATCCGTAACCGATACAGTGGTTTCTGAGTTAACCAGACAGTCAAGCATCTATTCAAGAAACATCTATGGAACTTTATAATACAGAGACTAGAAGCATCATAATGGACTTTATTTACAAGCATGCTTGTGTCATACTGTAATGGATAGGTTGATTGTGTAGTCATGACAGACTTTTCAAACATGCTTGTGTCATACTGTAATGGAAGTGAGGTTGATTGTGTAGTCATGACAGACTTTTCAAACATGCTTGTGTCATACTGTACTGGAAGTGAGGTTGATTGTGTAGTCATGACAGACTTTTCAAACATGCTTGTGTCATACTGTAATGGAAGTGAGGTTGATTGTGTAGTCATGACAGGCTTTTCAAACATGCTTGTGTCATACTGTAATGGAAGTGAGGTTGATTGTGTAGTCATGACAGACTTTTCAAACATGCTTGTGTCATACTGTAATGGAAGTAGAGGTTGATTGTGTAGTCATGACAGACTTTTCAAACATGCTTGTGTCATACTGTAATGGAAGTGAGGTTGATTGTGTAGTCATGACAGGCTTTTCAAACATGCTTGTGTCATACTGTATGGATAGAATTGTGTAGTCATGACAGACTTTTCAAACATGCTTGTGTCATACTGTGGAAAGAGGTTGATTGTGTAGTCATGACAGACTTTTCAAACATGCTTGTGTCATACTGTAATGGAAGTGAGGTTGATTGTGTAGTCATGACAGACTTTTCAAACATGCTTGTGTCATACTGTAATGGAAGTGAGGTTGATTGTGTAGTCATGACAGGCTTTTCAAACATGCTTGTGTCATACTGTAATGGAAGTGAGGTTGATTGTGTAGTCATGACAGACTTTTCAAACATGCTTGTGTCATACTGTAATGGAAGTGAGGTTGATTGTGTAGTCATGACAGCTTTTCAAACATGCTTGTGTCATACTGTAATGGAAGTGAGGTTGATTGTGTAGTCACAGGCTTTTCAAACAGACCTCAATAAACTCTATGAGCTTTTAGAACAAGTACAAATGTAAGACGGAGGCGGACAGGACAGGCGATAGACAAACACCCTTGGCTAATCATCTTATCTATATATAAATATTTTTGTTGATTATGGAAACACGTCAGCATCTGGATAGACTATAGCTAGCATCCATCATTCTGTTCAACCTGTGTGAAAAGTTTATTCATGTTCTGTCGACTGTATGCTAGCATCTATGGATAGACTAGATAGACTGTATGCTAGCATCTATGGATAGACTAAACTGTATGCTAGCATCTATGGATAGACTAGACTGTATGCTAGCATCTATGGATAGACTAGATTGTATGCTAGCATCTATGGATAGACTAGACTGTATGCTAGCATCTATGGATAGACTAGACTGTATGCTAGCATCTATGGATAGACTAGACTGTATGCTAGCATCTATGGATAGACTAGACTGTATGCTAGCATCTATGGATGCTAGACTAGACTGTATGGATGCTAGCATCTATGGATAGGATAGACTAGGATAGACTGTATGCTAGCATCTATGGATAGACTAGATCTGTAGACTAGCTAGCATCTATGAATAGACTATGACTAGACTGTATGCTAGCATCTATGGATAGACTAGATCTGGATAGACTAGACTGCTAGCATCTATGAATAGACTAGACTGTATGGCATCTAGCATCTATCTACGGATAGACTAGACTGTATGCTAGCATCTAGGATAGACTAGACTGTAGGCTAGCATCTATGGATATAGACTAGAGCATCTATGGATAGACTAGACTGTAGGCTAGCATCTATGGATAGACTAGACTGTATGCTAGCATCTATGGATAGACTAGACTGTATGCTAGCATCTATGGATAGACTAGACTGTAAGCATCTATGGATAGACTAGACTGTATGCTAGCATCTATGACTAGTGTAGATAAGTATGTATGGATAGACTAGACTGTAGGCTAGCATCTATGGATAGACTAGACTGTATGCTAGCATCTATGGATAGACTAGACCTAGCATCTATGGATAGACTAAACTGTATGCTAGCATCTATGGATAGACTAGACTGTAGTAGCATCTATGGATAGACTAGAACTAGCATCTATGGATAGACTAGACTGTAAGCATCTAGGATAGACTAGACTGTAAGAATCTATGAAAAGACTAGACTGTATGCTAGCATCTATGGATAGACTAGACTGTAGGCTAGCATCTATGGATAGACTAGATGTATAGCATCTATGGATAACTAGATTGTATGCAACATCTATGGATAGACTACAGCTAGCATCTATGATAGACTAGACTGTATGCTTCTATGGATAGACTAGACTCACATCTATGACTAGACTGTAGGCTAGCATCTATGGATAGACTAGACTGTAGGCTAGCATCTATGGATAGACTAGACTGTATCAATCTATGGATAGACTAGACTGTAGGCTAGCATCTATGTAGACTAGACTGTATGCTAGCATCTATGAGATAAGATGTATAGATGGTGGTGTGTATCCTGTCTATGGATAAAAAAGCATCTCTAAGAATGATGTGTTTGTTACAGCTGGTTAACTCTAGCATCTATGGATTAGACTATAGGCTAATCTATGAAAAGACTAGACTGTAAATCTACAATTCGTAAAACAATCATATGGATAGACTGAAATCTGTTCACTAAGGATATGAAAATCTTCAATTAATACAGTCATAGATCTGTAAATCATTGGCAAAAAAACCAACCACACAGAAAGAGGGTGCTCCCGCACAAATAAACAGTGGTGTCGAAGTGTTTGTTATGGAATCCAATTTTTTAATTTCGGCGTTCACCTTCAATTAATACAGTCATAGATCTAGGCCCATCGGGCACTCTAGGCCCTATTTTCAACAAATGGTTGTCAGATTGGACAACATTCCCTATGACAGATTGCCAACAATCAATAAGGTACGATTTGAATCATGACAACGCAGTTCCACTTATTCCAAACGTATTTTCCAAACGCCGTGGTCAACTATGTCAAATGCTGCGGATAGATCCAAAAGACATAATATTCACTCTGTTAGAATAACCTTTACAAGTAATTTTTAGATGAATGCTAGGTTTGATTGATGTAATGATCATGGCTTTTTGAGCAAGGGAAAAGCAGGGGGGGCGTTTCAAGTATGGAAGGACACTGCCGCTGATCATAGAAGAGTTGATCACGGCAGTAATAGTATGTCGGCGCAAGCAGACATGAGCTTGGCCGGTGAAGGGTCTAGATCACAGGATTTCCATGGCACGTTCGTAGTAAGTTCCCTTACAAAATCTTCTGTACCCGGTTAAAAAACATCAAGCCCGTGACCTATAAGTCTTCATCAACAAAGTTTTCAAACTGATCAAGCTTGAGACATAAAAATGTTGAGTTGTAAAATTCCACTATTTGAAAATTTTAACAATTAACAATGTAATATTAAAACGCACGTAATTACAGTGTTAAAAATCCACAAACAATCAATAAAATGATGAAGGAGTATATTTATATCACAAACGTCCAGTATAAATTTTGTAGGCAGTAACGTTTTGGAAGATTGTAAAATTTGAAAACAATCACAGAGCACATAAACAGCCATCACGGCGCATAACACATTTAATTTTATAACACCAATACATATAAGCACTTCATAAAGAATTGAGCTGGAAAAACAGACATTACAACAAAAAAATCAAAATGAGTAAGGCTAGAAATTTACTTTGTTGATAGTTGCATTTTGAGCAAAATGCTTTACTAGGTAAGAAAAAATTGTAGGTCTATGTTTGTGACAAATTTTCACTTAAACTTTGAGTTTTGTATGATTTAGTTTTCTAGATCTAGGCAGTGTATTATACATATATGTACATGATTACAATAATTAATGCTGTGTTTATTTCTTCTATATCTATGCAGTGTATTATACATTAATGTGTACATGATTACAATAATTAATGCTGTGTTTATTTTATATAAATATATGCAGTGCTCTACATATGCAGATAATGTCGGTGGTTGCGCATCTATTTTACCCTTGGTGTGTTCCACACAAGAAACAAAATTAAAATGTTAGAAACTAATGTCAGAATTAAGTCTAGCACTTGTAACTGTCAGTCGTTCATTACATCACTATGGCTGCACAGTGACAATGGCATTTCACTGGTCTACAAGTCGTAAGCAAAATGACCAATCAAATCGTATTGTTACCACTATTTTTACTCCTTGTTACCTGATGCGCGTCAGATTTGTGAGAGTGAGAGACTGACTGGACTAAGGTGGGAAAAGGGGTGAAGCTTGAGTGATGAACTTTACTAACCTACGTCGTCTCATTCATATGGACGTACCTCGATATCATATACTGTTCAATTTTGTTTTGTCATTGGTCTGGCCGGTTGATCATGTTCAATTTAGTTCAATGTGTGCACCCTCCATCTAAATGCAACACCTGGCCAGCCAGTCATTGTAAGTGATCATCTGCATCAAGCGGCATGTGCCATCCAAACATATCAAGTGTGGGCACAGTATACTGTATAATGACCACACATTCCATCTAAATAAACAACTGAGAAGTGTTGGGATTTTACGTTCCAGCAACCTTCCCATTCTGGATCTGGATTTATACGTTGAAGGGCTTTGTAGCATGAATTGATCGAGGGAGAGAGCGCAGTAGACCTATACTTATACGGCTGATGAACTGCTGCGCGGAAGCAGCTCACTGTAATTGCATCATGTACGGTCGAAACCATTTAAATCTTTGTTTTGATTTGAGTCTATGGCCATTTTTCTCGTTCAAAATAAGCTGTGAGCGTTTCAATATAGTACAATTTTCATAGAATTAAAGAATTAAATATTTCTTAATTATCACTCCCACCTCCCTTTCAGGAATTCAATATTATTTTCTTTATAGATTTTTATCCATGTTGCACGAATTTCATTCTTTACAACCGTCGCAAATCATTCCTTTTGAAGCATTTCAATTGATGCTTTTAAAAAAAAATTATATCATTGCCAACGTGTGGTTAGATCAACACTGATTGCATAGTAATGTCATTTTAATCCCCTGAAAGACCTAACCTTGCCTGGAATGGGGGATAGGGGCAGGTTTATGGGTAGACTACACTCAAGACTCTCAACTGGCCTTCCCTGCAACAGCGCCGTAAGAAAGCCCGATTGGAGATGTTTTATAATTTCCATCACAGTCTCATCTCCATTACCTCTACAAACCATCTGACAGCAGGCTGAGCTCTAGGACAAACAACGACCTGAACTATGACATTCCCACCTGCACGACATGGTACATTGGCAGATACGTTTTTTCGAGAACCATACCAGATTGGAACAAGTTGCCTCAGGAGGTTGTGACAGCTGAGTCACTGGACTGCTTCAAGTCCAGTTTGGTCTCCCATCTATAGAACCTGAGACACCCCCCCCCCCCCCCCCCCCCCAAACCCTCGTCATGACCACCATTCTCCTTCAGCCCCCCCCCAGACCCTTCTCTATTTCTCTCCCCCCCCCCCCCCAGACTGCTGCAATATATCCTCACAACAGCGCACTTTGGCAATCTCCCTAAACTACGACAGAACCGTCAACAAAATGATGTTGGCCGTATAAGGAAGAAGAAGATTCTTTTTTCTCCTATCATGATTCACTTCACCTCTCTCAGTGAGAAGCAGATCTGCTTCCTTTTTCCTGATAATTTCTGCCACTTCATAGATGTAATTAACCTAACAGTTCGAATACAAACAACTATCTTTTATTAGTCACCTTGAGATTTATTACTAAGACATCGCAACAGGTTAATGCTGTGTCGTGTCGAAAGCCGGCCAAGAAAACGAGCCGGCTTCAAAACCAAGGACGCCGCCATATTTGTTTCATAAGAGTTATCTTTCTTAGGGAAACTCGTAGAAACATCCTATCGCGTTTTATTCTGCGAAACAGAGGTGATTCGTCAAATTGCTCTCTAGGCCTGACCCTCTCAACGACAGACCGTATGATACGATATGAAAAGTTACATAATCTTGTTAATATTAGGGCTGTATTCATCCTCTGTGTGTGGAAGTTTGCGTGTGTGTGTGTGTATGTGTCTGTTTGTGGAATATGAATTCGTGACAGTTTTTCTTCTTCTCGTTTGTATTGCCGATTTTCTTGTCATAAATTGCACACAGTT
>JAXRKP010003163.1:2500-23432 GCA_037039925.1 Doris montereyensis | reverse complement strand
GGAAGTGTCTAGGTAGACCCCAATTGGGGACTACGTAGCCAACATGACTACGTGCTCCCCAATTGGGGACAACCTAGTCATGGTGGCTACGTAGTCCCCAGAAATGTTGGATTTGTTCATGTTCGTGAGGAACAAAGTGCTATTTTTGATGGCCCTAATGAACAAAGCTTACAAAGTGCTGTTGTTCATGTCCGTGAGGAACAAAGTGCTATTATTGATGGCCCTAACGAACAAAGCTTACAAAGTGCTGTTGTTCATGTCCGTGAGGAACAAAGTGCTATTATTGATGGCCCTAACGAACAAAGCTTACAAAGTGCTGTTGTTCATGTCCGTGAGGAACAAAGTGCTGGTCGCACTGGCAGATTTGCCAAGAAAAGGAAGTTGGCTACAAATCCTGTTGGTGACAGTGCTGTTGTTCATGTCCCTGATGATTTGTGTGGTGTTTGTGGAGACATGGAGGTTGCAAGGGAGTGTTGTATGAATGGGATGATTGAATGGGTAGATTGTGACTTCTGTAAACGGTGGTTTCATTGTTCTTGTTTAAACTTTCGTTCTGCTCCACGTCAGTACACGTGTACAAGATGTTTGTAATGCGATAAATGTTGGCGTGTGGGTGATTGGTGTTTCTAATAAAATTATGACTGCACTGCAACTGTGAAACATCACTATTAGTAACCTTTGGTGTATTTAAAATTATCATTTCACCTGTGAAGTTTTGTTTACAGGTTTATATTAGCTTTTAAGTCGTTAGTGATAAAGTGTTATTGGAAGACCATGTATATTTTGTTGTTACCACTACGGTACAATATACGCAATGCATTTCCCTTATTATGATTAACACTTGCTTTCTGAACAAATGTTACGTTTAAATTGAATTGCGCATTGACAGTAATGCTTGGATATACTGAGTTAGTCAACTTATTATGAAGATGTTATTAATGTTAACTTTTAATATAATAGATCCATATTTGTACGTTTATTATTATGTCTTCTTTGTTATTCATTGTTTAAGTATCTCATATTATATAACATTATGTTCCATTTCTATTAGTATTACATGTTCCATTTCAACGGAGTTAAATAAATTTCATTTGGAAGACAAGACGTATATGTGTTTATTTCCATTTCTTTTACATGTTAGCGGAGTTAAATACATTTCATTTGGAAGACAAGACATATCGATACTATTCTGAGTTCTGAGCATCTAATTTTGAGCGGAAACTATTTTTTTCCAATATTATTTTGATAATATGGCTCTCCATATTGGAATTTTTGAAAGAATACAGTTCTTAATTTTGTTGTAATTGACCCCTAAGCATACCGGCCAAACCTAAACCGTTCTCAGTTTCTCTGAGCAAACCTGCCAGATTAGCCCAGGGATTACATACCGGCAGATGGTCTGTCATTTATATGGTCCTATTTGCAGCATTACAATTACGTCATGCCTGTATTTTCAATCGATTGTATATAACTTATAGTATAGAGTTCACATCGAGATACATGTATTTTGTATCTTTCTGAAGTCTGTCACTGTCAGTCAATTCACAAATTATCAAATTTAGTTCGCCACAAAGATAGTAAATTCTCACAATAATCATGAAATGAAAGCAAGGGTAAGATTGTAATATTGACAGGTACAGTGGAAACCTGATATAACAGCAGGGATGGTGGGACCAAGCAAAATCCCTGTTAAATCAGATATTCAAGGGAAATCAGCAAATTCGCCATTATTGCTATCATTGCGGCAGGAACGATGATAATGAAAGTAATTGTAATTAGTGAAAAGACACGAGTGAGTACAGTGCCATTGAACATTGTCCAGGCCTAGGCTAGTAGAAGTGGAAATGTTAAGAAGACCAAGAGTAAGACTCACTCCGCTGTTCATCATTTCATGTGCATGTTCATTGACCATTGTGCTGACACTGACACACTACTCTTTGTCTCACGAGCATAGCCTAGTCCTACTTTACTTGTTGGTTAGCACTAACAGTAACAGACCATGCGGCAGGTGTTCAGGCCTAGCCTATCCCCCCGGGTACACACATAAATGCCACAAGATTGGTGGTCTACCTGGCTTTCACTTTCACATTCATCAGTGTAGGAGAGGGGTTCCTCGTTTGACGGCTCATTGGATCGACACCCTATTCAGTCCCCCTCCCCCATCACCTCACTTATATTGTCTAATGTCTGGTTATACACATGAGAGAAAACATAATTAGGTAGGTGCATCTCGGAATCCCTGACTGTAATAAGAGATAAATTTTAATGAAGATAATGAGAAAATAAAAGTGGGGATTTTTAAAATCCCTGTTATTCCCGGCCTGTTATATATATGGTTTCCACTGGTCTGTAGTTGTACCTTTGGCTTTCTTTCATCCGTTCTGCTATTACAATTGTATATAAAACCTCATATGTCCTACAAGAGCTGTAAGTCCATAATATTTCTTTTTTCTTTTTGTTTAATCAGTATTTTTGTGATGTTAATGTCAGTAGTAATAGATGGTGATAATGTTGTTTTTTACATTTTATTTTATTTTTATTTTCCTCAGCCTCCTATTTGTTAATCTCCAAATCATCATCCTTTCTCCTTCCTCTTCTTGTTCCTTTTCTCCTTCCTCTTCTTGTTCCTCTTCTTTTTTTCTTCTTCTTCTTCTTCTCTTCTTCTTCCTTCTCTTCTTCTTCTTCCCCCTTCTTCTTCTTCCTCCTTTCTTTTTCCTTTCTCTTCTTCTGCTTCTATCATCTTCCCATTATTATTCTTACTCTTCCCCCTCTTCCTCTTTTATTTTTCTTCTCCCTTAATAAAATCATTATTATGATTTATTAATATTATCATGATAATAATCATAATAATATTGATAATAATAATAATACATGTAATAATAATAATAATACAACATGTAATAATAAAAACAATGATAATAATAATAATTATATTATTATTTTATTATTACTATTATTATTGTTGTTATTGTTATTATCATTACTGTTAATCAATATTATTATTATCATCATTATTGTCAGTATTATTATTGTAACCACCACCATCATCATCATCATAAATCATTGTATTTATCATTAATCTTTGTCTTTGTATCTCTCTCTCTCTCTCTCTCTCTCTCTCTCTCTCTCTCTCTCTCTCTCTCTCTCTCTCTCTCTCTCTCTCTCTCTCTCTCTCTCTCTCTATCTCTCTCTCTCTTCTCTCTCTATCTATCTCTATCTATCTCTCCCCTCTCTCCTCCCTCTCTCTCCTCTCTCTCTCTCTCTCTCTCTCTTTCTCTCTCTCTCTCTCTCTCTCTACATGTCTCTCTCTCTCTCTCTCTCTCTCTCTCTATCTATCTCTCTCTTTCTCTACATGTATCTATCTCTCTCCCACTCCTCCTCCCTCTCTCTCTCTCTCTCTCTCTCTCTCTCTCTCTCTCTCTCTCTCTCTCTCTCTCTCTCTCTCTCTCTCTCTCACCCACGGCTAACATTACTAACAACAGACAACCCCAAAATCAATAAATAGCTTAATATAATAGGATACAATTCCTCCTCCTTCCTTTTCTCATAAAACACACACACGCGCAACAATTGACAACTTCGAAAATCACTGAATCTAGTTAGGAAAACCCTGATATCACCAATGTAGTGGACATGGGTAAAATTCAATACATCAAATAAAATATGATATGTCAAAATAATACAGACTTTAATATCCATATGTAAAACCGACATGTATTATTTGATACAATAGAAGGATTATTAGTAATGTTAAGACTATTTTTACCAACTGAAGTTAAGAGAGGGGAGAGAGAGAAATATACAGAGGGAGAGAGAGAGAGGAAAGAGAGAGAAGAGAAGAGAGAGAGAGAGAAGAAAGAGAGAGAGAGAGACACGAAAATCACTGAATCTTGTTTCGTCATGCATGATAAGAATCAACCAGTCTTACAAAGGACAGTGGAGGTGTGGAAGTCAAGGCGTTGACAAACAAGGCCTGGCTTGAGCAATCATAGCTAAGCGGCAAGTCAGCGTCGATATTAAAAATATTATCTGAGCAAACCTGACAATGTGGCCTGGCAGTTCAAATAAAATTTGAATGAGCCGACTTTCCAAAGTATCAAAACATTTAAAATACTTAAAGCAAACAAAAAATCATTATAAGTATAAAAGAAAATGGATTTATATAAACCTAACATGAATATTGTGACAAAAATGTAATTTTCCCCAATTGGGGACTACTAGACACCATGACTACGTGCTTCCCAATTGGGGACTACCTAGCCAACATGACTACGTGCTCTGGGGACTACTTCAGTCAACATGACTACGTGCTCCCCAATTGGGGACTACCTAAAGGTCGAGCGTTCAAGTCCCATCAGGTTGAAAAGTTTTCTCGATTTTTTTTCGAGTTGATCCCCACCCCTGTAGTATAATGTATTTTGGCATGAAACTGAAAACCTGGCAACAACAGAAGGACAACGTGGGAACACAGCGACTTTGCCACGGAGAACTAAAGGGTAAACACAACACGGTGGTAGCGGTTTACTAAGAACCCAAAAAATCAAATCCAAATATGTGCAAATGTGTTACATCTAGATAAGTAATTTAGAATCTAGACATTCTAGGAACATTCTGAAGTACTCTGTGCACATTTATGGTAAGATAAGCCAGTACATTCAGATCTAGATCTAGATCTAATCCAGAGATGGCTGGTGCAGAAACCACAAAACCAATCATTGCAGGCATCAAATCACCAGACAAGCTGGTCCTGGGGTCTAATCCAGTGGAAAACTGGAAGTTATTCAAGCAAAGGTGGAATATCTATGCCCTTCTCTCATGTCTAGAAGACTTAGATCAGAAATATAAAGTAGCACTATTTCTCCACAGCCTGGATGACGAAGCCCTCCAAATTCACACAATGGTTTCCAATTCACCACAGATGAAAATGACCGCACACTTCAAGAAATCATCCACAAATTTGATGAGTTCGTCATAGGCGAACAAAATGAAACTCATGAACGCTTCAAATTCAATAAAAGAAACCAAGCACAAGGCGAAACCTTTGACACATTCTGGCAGATCTAAGATGACTTGCTAAAAGCTGTAACTTTTGTAATGATTGCAGAGACTCATTGATACGAGACAAGATCGTCACAGGAATCGGTGACCAACAGACTCGCACAGATTTGCTAAAGGAAAGACAACTCACCGTTGACAAGTGTATAGACATATGCCGTTCTGCAGAAGACGCCGCAACCCAGGGTAAAGCCCTTCAAGACTCCATAACAGCAGATGTAGAGGCGGTAAAATGGAACTACAGACAACATACATCGTAACTCTCAGCGCCCTAGTGCACAAATGCCATCACAACACCAAAAACATGCATTTAGTAAGCCTACTCCTTCCTGCCGATTTTGTGGCTATTCTGACCACCCACGAACCCAATGCCCGGCTCGTTTAGCACGTTGTAATACCTGTATCAAAACTGGACATTACCAGAGGGTTTGTCGGGCAGGAACCGAACCTATTGCAGACAGGTCAAGATACAAGTCCAAACCAGTGGCAGAGGTGCAGTTCGACCTAGATCCTGGCTCAGAAGATGAATCCAGTGCGTTTCTTGGACAAGTGTACCAACTCACAGCCGACAGTGATTGGACAGTCGGGATTCGGGTAGACGGACATGTACATCCTTTTAAGTTGGACACAGGTGCTTCAGTTACAGTCATGGGTGAAAAGGACATCAAAATTGCTCCTAATGAACTTAAAAGACCAGATAAACTGCTTTGTGCTGCAGGAGGAAACAACCTGATGGTACTGGGCTATACAAAAAAGACATTGAGTCACAAAGACAAGAGAATAGCAGAGAAAATATACGTCGTGAAAGGACAACAGCACTCTCTCTTAAGCCGCAATGCATGTGTCAAGCTAGGATTGGTTGTAAGAATACATGAACTTGAAGAACCGAGGCCGGATTTCAGGAGAGAATTTCCCAACCTCTTTTCAGGTCTGGGCAAGCTGAAAGAACCATACCGTGCACCGTGGCTGCATGAAAACGTAGAACCATCGTACATCTACACTCCGAGAAAATAGCCAATCCTCATACAGAGTAAAGAAACAGCTAGATCAGATGTTAGATCAAGGCGTAATTTCAAAGGTAACAGAGCCAACGGATTGGTCTTGTGAGTCGTCCCTAAACAAAATGGTTCAATCTGCATATATCCGTGGACTTGCGGCTCAACAAAGCCGTCAAAGAAGGTTCACCCTCTGAAGTTTGTAGATGAAGACCTTGCACAGTTTGCGAGCATAAAGTCTTCACAAAACTGGATGCGAGATCATTTTTCTGGCAAATCCCACTATCAGGAATCTTGGAAGTACACGACCTTTCTGACACCTTTTGGGAATTCTGCATGAACAGGTTGCCTTTAGGCATATCTTCAGCATCAGAGAAGTTATTCAACGCACAATGACAGAGATCCTTCGTGAACAAGATTGTGCAATATGTCACATCGACGACATTATTATACACGCTCCGGACAAAGCTACTCATGACAAGCGAGTACGAGATATAATGAAATGTCTCAAGATGCAGGCCTCACTCTAAATGAAAAGTGTTCTTTCTCACAGTCCTCGTTAAGATTTCTCGGACACATCATTGAAGCTTCAGGCATCCATGAAGGTCAAAGTCATCCTGGACTTCCCTCAACCACAAAACGTTCCAGAACTACAAAGATTCCTCGGCATGGTGAATCAGATGACGAAATTTGCTCCAAGCTTAGCATCAATGACAGATCCTCTGCGCTCAATCCTCAAAAAGAAAAAATGAATGGACATGGGAACACCCCACAGGTCAATGCTTTCAGAATTATCAAAGAACACCTCACAGCAACCCCTGTGTTAGCACACTTCTCCCTAAAACTAAAAACCATCATCGTAGCTGATGCATCGAAAGATGGACTAGGAGCTGTCCTAATTCAAGTCCAGACTGATGGTTCCAGAAAGCCCATGAGTTGCATATCTCGCACGTTAAGGAGGCTGAAAGGCGGCACGCAACCATCGAAAAAGAAGCATTGGCAGCAACATGGGCATCCGAAAGACTCAGTGAATATATACAAGGTCTAGAATATACCATTGAAACTGATCACAAGCCCCTCGTCACTCTCCTAAATGTCAAAAGAGCTCTCCAAGCTACCACCACCCATTCTGCGATTCCCTTCCGACTTGCCTGATTCAACCCAGAGGTTATACACGTTTCAGGAAAAAGCCAGATTACGGCCTGACTCACTCAAGAGCTCCATCAAGTGATCCCAGTGTGGCAGACATCTATTTCAATGACGAAGTTCTAGCCATGGAGGAGCAAGCCTTCAACTCACTGCCGGCAACCTCAGGCAAAATCGCAGAAATAATCGCCCACCAAAGGCTGACCCCGAAATAGCTGAAGTTTGCAAATACTGCAATATTGGATGGCCGACATACATGCCTGCAAATACACTTCTGAAACAATATTGGTCCAATCAGCAGCACTTCACAATTGTAAACGACCTCCTCCTTCTAACAACAGAATTGTAATCCCACGAGAATTGAGAATAGACATTCTTAACCAGCTTCGTGAAAGTCATCTTGGAACAACCAAATGTAGAGCACTGGCGCAGAATTCAGTTTGGTGGCCCAACATCTCCAGTGAAATCGAAGATATGATAAAAAAAATGTCTGATCTGTGCCAAGCTGAGACCAGATGTCAGGAACCACTTCTTCCCTCCTCCTTCCCAAACCGACCCTGGTCACGAGTGGCAGCAGACTTGTTCTACCTCAAAGGCAAAACTTACCTAGCAGTAACAGATTACTACTCCAGATGGCCAGAAATTAGAATACTGGAAGATCTATCAAGCACAAATGTGATCAACAAGATGAAGTCTATCATAGCGACACACGGGATACCTGACGTCATAGTGTCCGACAACGGGCCCCAACTTAATCCAAACACACGTGATTATCAGCTGTTTTTCAACCTTAGCTATGGCTTTCAACTTTCTGGAAGATCTCCTTTCAAATGGAAACAACATTTTAAATGGTGACAGTGATGAGTCAGATGCTGAGAGTGACTTTTGAACCCGATATTCTGATAGTTTAGATCCTATTGGGACTGCTGCCCGACTCATCTTCGACTTCTTCGAGTGAGTCTGATTTTGAAACTAACATTAGCAATAATAGTAACATTCCAGAACGTGTAGCTGATGGTGTTGTGTGGTCAGAGAGACTCAACCAGTGAAAGTTGAAGCCTTTACTAGTTCTTCTGGACCTGTACATAACCTGGACGATGACAGCAGGCCAATAGACTTTTTTAATCTGTTAATTCCAGACAGTATTTTAGAAGAGATGGTCAAAGCTGAACAAAGATGACTACTGCTGCGATGTCAAGTTGGGTGCCAGTGACTTCAGTGAGAGTAAAGGACATGAAGATCTTTCTATACAGTGCAATCCCGATAACGACATCTCGAATAACGACAATCCCCCGATAACGACATGGATCCCTGGTCCCGTTTTTTTGCTGCTATATCATTAGTAAAAAAAACTCCGAGATAACGACGTGAAACCTCCCAATAACGACATGCTGAGTCTAGCCGTTAACACTACATTTTGACATGAAAATTTGATCAATATTGACAAAATTGAGATGTATTCTTAGCAATGAAAACACTTCTTTTCGGCCAATGACAATGTGTAGAGATTATTTCTCCATCTCTGAGGGTACCAAGGCTGTGACAACCAGCTAGTAAACCCATCTGCTGGCTCTACCAACCCCACCCCAACACACCGGCCCTTTTCAGGGCCCCCATCTTCCCAATTGGCTAGCCTCACTCGTAACGCCCCCTTTGTCGCCATTTTGAAAAATTCTGAATAACGACATCCCCAGAGAAATACTTGACATGATTGTTCGGTCCAGCGATGTCGTTATCGAGAGATTCCTGTATCAATATCATGTTTGGCGTTCATACAATGCCTCAGCTCTATATGTACCACAACAGATGAGCTCCTGAAAGTTAATGCTGTCTCCGATGCCATGTTCACGCAATCGATACCGTGAAATCAGCCGATATCTCACACTCAACAACAACGACAATCAGATTCCTCGGGGTGAAGATGGCCCGACCCTCTCTTCAAAAATTCGTCCTCTGCATCGACAAGTACTGGAAGCATGCAGACCTGTTGAGTCTTAATTCTCCCTCTGTTGCCATCAACTTTGTGAGGCCATGATTGCTTTCAAGGGCCGATCATATTTCAAATAGTATATATTCAAAAGCAAAGCCAAATCACATGGGGCATCAAGGTTTGGTGTGCAGCTGATTCTATACAGGCTATCTCCTGGATTTTCCTTTTACACTGGGAAAGACACAAATAATTCCACAGATGGCTTAGGGTACAGGGTGGTGACAAATCGGGGCAAAAATTACTTTGTGATTATCATCACTTTTTTTATGACAATTGTTTTCATCAGTGAAACTGGCACTGGACATAACTACATGAAAACATATTCTTGTGGGACAATTCAGACCAACAGGAAAGGCTGGCTTGCAGAGCTGAAGTCCAAAAAAAACAGAGAGAGACACTGTCATCATGAGATAGAAGAAGGATCAGCTTGTATTGCTACATGTGGCAAGACAAAAGAACAGTCTGCATACTGAGTACAAACAACGACCTACGCCCCGTCGACTGCTGAGCATGGGGCCAAGGGTATCGTCCAAAAGAAATCCCCAAATCTGTCCTGTCATACAATGACAACATGGGTGGCGTGGACACTTAAACGACCAGCTCAGGATCTGCTACCCTATTGGTAGGAAAGAGCAAAGTGGTGGCGTTGTATCCTGTGGTATTTGTTCGAGGTGGCAGTGGCAGCGGTGAATTCCTTCATCGTCTACAAGGCAACAGCTGTGCGTGCGCAAAGAAACCCATGTGCCACGTACAGTTTCGACTGGAGATTGCTCATGACTCCTCCACGGCAACATTTGCACGCTCTCGGCAGAGCAAAGGAATTTCCTTCCGTCTCTGGCCTCGGCAGAGCAGCTCAGAGGATCACCAGGTGAGCGCGACTGTCGGCCGAGCACCAGTGTTTTCAGTGTCGCATGGACAGCAAAAAGACCACAGGTGGTACCCCATAGACTGTCTATGAAACTGTGTCACATGTGACACTTACCTCTGTAAGACATCTGCTTTGCTGCATTCCACAACAGCCTAAACTGAACATTAGACTGCCAGTAGTGCCAGGAAAAAAAACTTTTCTCATCTTGTGTTGAACATTTTGTTTTTGCTTTTCACCACTACGATTCATATTATATGCACATGTTTATCTATTTCTTATTTTTTCTTGATTCTTCTATCTCTAATGAGCATTTACATGTGTAAAATTTATCCATTTAGACCATAATAATTTGGTGTGAATTTTAAAAAAATACTGGGCTTATTTTATCTGAGTTATCTCCCTTTTCATGGCCTTTTGGGGGTAGGCAATTAGGAAATGAGTGGCCATTAAAGGGTTAAGAATCTATTGAAAAAGCTGATGACCCCTACATGGCACTCTTAAATTACCGAGCCACCCCTCTTCACAGACAAATTTTCGTCTAGTGAGCTTTTTTAATAGGCAGGAAATTGCAAACAAAGCTGCCCATCATGGAGGAACAAAAACTACAACCCCAATCACTAAACCCAGAGCTTCTCCAAGAACAGGGGAGAATAAGTACAGATGACATTGACAATAATGACATGTGTAGACAGTACAACACACGCCACCTCGCCAGGAAACCACAGCTTAATCTGAATCCTGGAAATGACATCTTCATCAAAGATATGGGACCTTGGAATGCAAGGGTAATAGAACAGCATCATATTCATAGCCTGAGATCATACATCGTCAGCCTGAAAACAGTGATTCACCAATACGAAGGAACAGAAAATCCCTAATAGAGTAATACCAGTTGTGCCTCAGGATGAACAAAATAAATCCATGCAAGACCATGAACAAAATGCTACGGTTGTTCCCAATGAATCCCTATCTGCGCTTACACTAGTACACAACAACAGTCATCAACTCCTAGGCTGCCAGCACCAGCAGAAATGGGAGGACCATCAAGCCACCCAGAGGCTTGATCTGTAGAAAGAAATCTCAAGGATGAATGAGGACAACTCGCCTCACAGGAGCTGAGTCTGTCCTCGAACATTTATTTTCATTTTACTTTTATTTCATCGTCTTTGAGTTATTGTGCTAACAGAACAGTTTGTGAAGTTTACTAAAGCTGTATATAAATATATTTTGTACTAGATAAACATTAGGGAGTTTTAGTCAAGAGACACCGCTACCGGTACTTCAAGTTCAAGGGAGGAGATGTAGTATAATGTACTTTGGTATGAAACTGAAAACCTGGCAACAACAGAAGGACAACCTGGGAATACAGCGACTCGGACACGGAAAACTAAAGGGCAAACACAACAACCCCCTCCCCCCCCCCCATCTATATCCTAGTGTGGATCGACACCTATTCTTATCGGAGATGGACGATAAAAAAGAGGTCCCCAGTGCATATCACAACACTCCCTGGTTGTCTGGGCAAAATCAAAAATCCTACCACAAAACCCGAGATCATTTTATTTGTGGATGTGGGTAAAATCAAGTAAAATCAAATACACTCTGTATGACCAGAGAGAGAGAGAGAGGGGGGGGGAGAAGGATGGAGGGACAGAGATAGAGACAGAAGTAGACAGAGACAGACATAGACAGAGAAGAAAGACTCAAAAAGTTCACAAGAAGGAAGAAGAGAGACCGAAAGTGAAGATTAAGGACATAAAATAAATATATTATCAAAGCCCATACCCAGAGGAACAGATATAATACAAACACAGATCACAAAGTATACTAATAATAGTAATAATAGTCAAATAGACAGAAAAAGTCCTTGGACACCAGACAGAATTGAACCTGTGGTGTTTGCGTGGACACCCATGGCGCCGCCATTATTAAAGAGAGAGCGCTCTTCTAAGTTCTAGCTATGCTAACTATGTTCCTTAAGTGAGCATGGATGGTACTACCCGGTATATGTATGAAAACTTTTGCAATGGGCCCCTACCATTGGTAGGGGCCCATTGCAAAAGTTTTCATACATATACCGGTACCGGTATATATATAAATAAAGATAAGTATGACACCCCCCCCCCCCAGCGTTGTAGTTGAACAGTTAAGTACTAGTAGTAGTAGTAGCGTTGTGAGCTTGCAATCATGACCACACTGATTCAAGCCCTATGGTTAGCACATGTGGGTTTGTGTTTTTTCACAACTTTGTACTCTTAGGAAAGATACTTCACTCTACTTTCCTCACTTGACTCAGGTGTGAATGAGTACCCATCTATAGGTAGAGAAAGATCTTGTCAGAGTGTAATCACGAAGTGTCTAACAGCCTCGTATGCTGTATGCCTCCCCCCCCCCCCCTCGGGAATTGAGAAGGACTTTGAATGAAATGGCCTGCTGAGGGAAACATGATGTACAGTGTACAGTCGATAATCCATCTTTAGCTTTTGTGTGCTCTCTTTTCATGGTGTGATTCACTGTGATGATGGGGAGGGGTGCCGACGGAGATCGCGGATTCGATTCTCTCTGGTGTCCAAGGATTTGTTTTCTGTCTACTAGTACTAGTAGTTACTAGTAGTTGTGATTTGATTTTAGCCATATCCACAACTAAGAAGATGATCTTGAGTTTTCATTTTTCGTTAGGATTTGTAACTTTGCCCGAACTGGCCTATAAACAGGTAAGGGCTCTTTAACTTGCACACAGTGTTGAAGTCTGAACACGGGAGGGATCTCCTCTGTATCGTCCGTCTCCGATCGGACTAGGTGTCGATTCACCTACATTGACCAGGAGGGTAGATTTTACTCGAAAAAAACTCGAGAAAATTTGTCAATCGTTAGCGGGGCTTACTCACGACCTTTGGGTTGAGAGGCCGATACCTTGCCTCTGGACAACAGAGTCCCATTCTATCTATTAGATCTATACCTTTGTACATAGTCCATGTATTTGACTTACCTTTATTCCTACGGAGCTTCAATATTTATTTCAAGTCCTTATTCTTTACTATCGATATGCCTCTTGCCTCACTGTTTGTTTTTATAGAGACTTTAGGTCTAACTAACATTCCGCTACGGTATCTTCTTCTCCGTCATGTGCCGAGTCTGAGGCAGGCATTAGCGATCGTGAGGATCTCCATTCTTCTCTATCATTCGATGATCTGATGAAGTCATTGTTGCTGATGTTCCTACTCGTGGGGGGACTTGGTAGTCCAGAGGCATGGTGACGGCCTCTCAACAAAATGGTAGTGGGTTCGAGCCCCGCCAATGATTGACAAATTTACTCGTTTTTTTTTCGAGTAGAATCTAGCCCCCTAGTCCTGGTAGGTGGATTAACACCTAAAGTAATTGAAGACGGACGATAAAAAGGAAGCCTCGTGTGCAGATCAAAACACTCTGTGCACGTTAAAGATCCATTGGCTATTTACAGTTACAGGGCAATACAGGCAAAATTATTTTTTTAAAATGCTTCCAAAAACCCCGAGATCACCTTAGTTGTGGATATGGTAAATCAAATCAAATCAAAACTGCGTGCGACTGCGACGGAATCTTCTTCTCCTTCATGTGCCGAGATGGAGGCAGACACTGGCGATCATGAGGATCTTAATTCTTCTCTGCCATTAGTGTCATTCTGTGATCTGATGAAGTTATACATGTTGCTGATAACGATAATGTTCCTACTTGTGGCCCACTTGTTAATACTTTGTACGTATTACTATTACTATTACTACTACGAAGTGGCTATTGGTCCGTACGGACCAAGAGAACCTACCTTCTTGTGGTCCGTACGGACCACTAGCACCTACATGTAGTAGCTATTGGTCCGTATAGTCCATATAGTATTACAATAGTATATTATTAGTATGAGTATGACCCTAGGAAATCTCAGTAAGTTCCAGGTATGAACGTAAGCCGTAAGATGGAGGAGACGGCATTCTCGCCACTTTTGCTGTGCGCGAAATTTGCCGGTGGCAGTAGCACGGTATCTTCAACTTCAACTAGTTCAACTGCCAAGCTATCTAGTGGTAGTATTAGTAAGTAGTAGTAACTGTAGCTAGACCTACATTAGAATTAGATCTACTTGAAATCTTCTTCTCTCGTCCAAGTGTTCTTGAACTGCCAAGCTAGACCTACATTAGATCTACATACTTGAAACTTGAAATATTCTGTCTCTGTCTCTCTCTCTCTCTCTCACTCTCTGTCTGTCTTTCTCTCTCCACATCTCTCTCTTTCTTTCTCTCTATTTTTCTCTCTCTACCTCATTGGACATGAAATTGTTGTGGGGGAGTCATACAACAATTGAGTTATGTTATACCAAACACTACACTAGGAATGGATGATGATGTGATGGTGCAAGATAAGCCAATGATATAAAAACTGGACTTTAAATCATAGTGCCTGTAGGCATTGGAATTGGAAAGCGTAGGCTGTCTGTGCTCGCCCTTTGACTATCTTCTCTTTTTCAATTTCAAACTCTCTCTCTCTCTCTCTCTCTCTCTCTCTCTCTCTCTCTCTCTCTCTCTCTCTCTCTCTCTCTCTCTCTCTCTCTCTCTCTCTCTCACACTCTCTCTCACTCTCTCTCACTCTCTCTCACTCTCTCTCTCTCTTCAATGTGACACATCAAGAGCTCATCACTCTCTCTCTCTCTCTCTCTCTCTCTCTCTCTCTCTCTCTCCCTCCCTCCCTCCCTCCCTCCCTCCCTCCCTCTCTCTCTCTCTCTCTCTCTCTCTCTCTCTCTCTCTCTCTCTCTCTCTCTCTCTCTCTCTCTCTCTCTCTCTCTCTCTCTCTCTCATTCAATGTCACAGTATCACTATCTAGTACAATGTATTCACAGCATCGATATATCATCACATCCCAGCCCTATCCTATATAAAACACCCACATGCTGCTTTAGCATTTTCACCATGTGTGATGTGTACTATACTAGTCTTACTCAATATCTCATATTGTCTGTTCTTAAAGATTTCCAGGCACAATAAAACCTGAAATATTTTTCTTCAAAATATTGCGTCCTAGCATCCCTGTTATAAGTAATATAAGCGATTTAGCTCTCTTGGTCCAGTTATAGTTATAGCCGTTAAATTTTACTAAAGAATAAGAAAAGGAAACAACGGGATTTGAAACATCCCTGTTACTCACTGTTTAGTGTTATATTAGTGTTATAAATGGTTCCCACTGTATGTACATGTATGTATATATATATATATATATATATATATATATATATATATATATATATATATATATATATATATATATATATATATATATATAGGCCTATATATATATATTTATATATATAAGAGCAGAAATTATATACATTATATTTAAAAAAGTTACACATGTGGTCAGTTCCTCTCAATTCAATACATGTACCTAACAATACATTCAGCATAGTCACAATGATTTTCTTTCACCCCGCATGTGTTTCACCGTAGGTCCTCCACGTCCAAAACTGGTACATCATTACACTTACACTTATACAGTGTACATTACAAAAATAGTGTGTGCCAATTATTCAATAAAAGAGCTAGAGTGAAAATACTAATCTATTAATATTATTATTAATACTAGATGTAGTAGTAGTAGTACTGTCGTACTGCTGCTAATCTACCGTACTCACTACTGTTACTAATTAGACTATTACTACTACTAGTAGTACTAGTACTACATGTACTAAAACTATTATGTACCAGTACCGTACTCAGTAGGACTAACTACTACATAGTACATTGTTTGTTCTTATCGAGACTATTCTACAACTGTAGTTGTTAGATCTACTTTGCATTAATGACAGCCAGTCTTCGTGTCGATGCCTACAACTACAACTACAACAAAAGCAAATATTAACACACTATACATCACAATCACATCGGCATGACTGTTTCCGTACAAATATAAACCACACATGTATATGCTTATGATGTATATCACAGTCGGTTTGCATACGGGAATAGGCAGGGGTTATCTTGGTACACATACGATGATACGGACCACAAGAAGATAGGGTCTCTTGGTCCGTACGGGCAAGAATAAAAGTACAGTACCCTTCTCGATTCTCAAGGTCCTACGGACCAATGAAGGCCTAACCTTACTAAGTCGTTCTTGGTCTTCCTCTGATATTCTGCTACACAATGACATTAATTACAACACTGTTTTTCAAGTAGTGCCAAGCACGTCTAACAGCTACAGAGCATTAGTAAGTACATAGTACATGTACCGTAATGAAATGAACTGTTTGCATTAATTTGAATTGCTCATCTTTGTTTTACTTTTATAAGCTCTGTTTGCTTGCTTTGTCTGTGCGTGTAGGTGTGTATGTGTGATGCATATATGATATTATATGGGTCCACCTGTCATTTATGTCTACTCTGTCTGTCTGTCTATGTGTCTGTCTGCTCTGTTTGCCTATATGTCTGTTTGTCTGTCTGTCTCTGTCTCTGTTTCTGTCTCTTTATGTCTGTCTGCCTGCCTGTCTGTCTCTGTCTCTGTCTGTCTGTCTGTCTGTCTGTCTGTCTGTCTGTCTGTCTCTCTCTCTCTCTCTCTCTCTCTCTCTCTCTCTCTCTCTCTCTCTCTCTCTCTCTCTCTCTCTCTCTCTCAATTCAATTCAGTATATTTATTAATAATATAATATTAATCCATGGAAATTATTAGAAAGGAAACTATATGATGATATGTGTGTTATCACATTTTCCGTTATAAACATAAGAACACATATTTAAATTAAAAATAAATTTACCTTAAATTAATCATTAATATATAGATTTTAGGAGAAATATATATAAAGATGAGTAAGCGAGAAACAGATAGTACGGTGAAACAATAGACATAAACAGTAATTGATGACAATAAGATAAATAAAAAGATAGATAGATAGATATAATATAGATATATATATATTAGATAGATAAATAAATATATAGATATTAGATAGATAGATTGACAAATATATAGATAATATATATATATATATATATATAAATATATATATATATATATATATATATATATATATATATATATATATATATATATATATATATATATATATATATAAAACCTTAGATAGATAGATAGATAGGCTACATACTACATGTAATTAGATTGTTGATATAATAAATAGAATGCGAAAGAAGGAATGAAAATCATGCAAATTTGCAAGGACCACTTGTCGATCTGGAATCTAGGACTAAGATGTCGTCAGGTCCGTCAAATCCAAGACTTTGAACAGTGACCATTGTGTTGTATTCTAAAGCTCTTTATACGACTGTTGATAAGGGTCTACTATGTTATCAACAACCAGATAAGGGGTGGCATTAAAGTTAGAAAAGGAGCAGTTACAGAATCGTTCACATGATCGAAGGAGGCCTTAGGGTTAAACCTTGTATGGCCCGATTCGGTGACAGCTTTTTCAGTTTGAGAGGGAGAGCGGCAAAGAAAAGGTAAGGGTTAAATTATTTCTCATAGTCATAGTAAAAAAAAGAAAGTCCTCTTTAACAATCATATCAGATTGGTATATATTAGATAGTCCAGGTGTGGACAAACTTTCCAGTGTAAGGGCTCACATGCACAGCATAGACGATTTTACTGGGCCGCATAATTTATTTAAGCAAAATAATTAGTATTTCTGAAATGTAGATAAACAAATTTTATTGTTGTTGTTTCGAAATAAGAACAGTATTTATTCTTAGTTGTTAAACAATGTTGATTTTTACTCGAAAACAGAACTCATGCAATTTTTTTGCAGTCACCGTCGGGGTTTGAACCCAAAACCTTTTTAGCTGAGAGGCCGACACCTTGCCTTTGAACTATCGAGTCCCTTTTTAAAATTTCTAAAACTTCTTCGAGTGAAGACAGTCATACAACTCAATCAATTAATCAATGGTTTGATTTCCATAAGTGCCTTCAAAGATTTGTAGGTTTGTACTCCTGGAGATTTTCAATGGCTACTTCAACGACACAAACAAAGTTTGAGCTGGGAAGATTGAACTCTTGTTCCTTTGCCTTGGAATCAGCAAAATATTTCCTAATGAACTCTTCCTTCATCTGACATGACAACTGCACTTGTCAGATAGTCATAATAAAATCCGTTTAAATGCATGTGCAATTAGACAGCCTGGCTCTTTATAAGTGGGAAGCGAAAATAAGTTCTGCTTCAGCTGCTTGGAAAAAAAAGACAAAGCTTCATTTGAAAGGATGTCACTTTAACATAAGAAATCATGCGCAAATACACCTTATCCATGAATTATTTATATTAGATACAGTATTGATTTGTTAGTAAATTATTTATCATATTGACCGAAAGAAAATCAACATCAGGTCCCGATCTGTCTATGTACATTAATAATTGTGATATTTTGAAGTGAATGACAATAGCGGTCAGATTTCAAGCTGCGGCCTTCGTGTGCCTGCCTGTCACTGTCATCAGCGTCTAGTTTCATGGCAACTGCAACCGGAAGTGATCTCATCTCAGACGCTTTTCCAGACGACTTTGCTTTCGGTGTGGGCAGTGCTGCCTTTCCCACGGAAGGAGGATACGAAGCAGACGGTTCGGGCATTTTGATTAAATTCGAGGTCTTGTCCGTGTTGTTGTTATTGTCTTTTGTTGTTGCTGTTGTTGTTGAATTTTAGAACAATTATAGTGTGAAAAATAATGAGAGACATGGTGAGAGATAAGCAGAGGAAATAAACAAGAGGAAATGATTGGAAAAAAAGGATGGAGAGGGTGTGTGCGTGCGTTCGCACGTGTGTGTGTGTGTGCGTGTGTGTGTGTGTGTGAGAGAGAGAGAGAGAGAGGGGAGGGGGAGAAATAGATAGATAGAGAGGGAGAGAGAGATAGAGAGAAAAAAGTAGAGATAGGGAGGGAGAGAGAGACTCAGAGAGAGAGAGAGAGAGAGAGAGAGAGAGAGAGAGAGAGAGAGAGAGAGAGAGAGAGAGAGAGAGAGAGAGAGAGAGAGAGAGAGAGAGAGAGAGAGAGAGAGAGAGAGAGAGAGAGAGAGAGAGAGAGAGAGAGAGAGAGAGAGAGGAGAGAGAGAGAGAGAGAGAGAGAGAGAGAGAGAGAGAGAGAGAGAGAGAGAGAGAGAGAGAGAGAGAGAGAGAGAGAGAGAGAGAGAGAGAGAGAGAGAGAGAGAGAGAGAGAGAGACAGAGAGAGAGAGAGAGAGAGAGAGAGAGAGAGAGAGAGAGAGAGAGAGAGAGAGAGAGAGAGAGAGAGAGAGAGAGAGAGAGAGAGAGAGAGAGAGAGAGAGAAAGAGAGAGAGAGAGGGGGAAGACATGGGGGGAGGGATATATATATATAGAGAGAGAGAAAAAAAAGAGATATGATAGAGAGACAGACATACAGACAAAGGCAGAGATAGAGAGACAGAGACAGAGACAGGGGAGACAAAGAGACAGAGAGAGACAGAAATATAAAGACAGAGATAGAGAGTAATAAGACGAAGTCAATTTGCTGGAGGCTATGATTTTCATCAACGCTTTCAGATTTTGTTGTGTTTTCTTCTTCCTTTGTTTAATCTCTCACGAAACACACCCAACATCCACATACGAAGGTGAAATAAGAGTCCATTGGAAACGTGTACAAACACATTTAACATGGAGTTAATGGGAGAATCGTAATAAGAATCAATACGATACAAAATCAAAGATAATATAATAAAGAGGTAATGTTACAATATGCACCTCTCCTCTCCCCCCCCACCGCAAGAAGACTATCGCTCTCTTCCTAACTCAGCAAGTTTCTTTTGACCACGCCCCGTCCTTACCACCATCATCTCTGTTTTCATGGGTATTTATAATAATCCTTTAAACAAGAGTAAACTCTGAAACAATATATTAATATTATTTATCTGTTTCTACCTGTTCATATTATTCGATTGACTGCTTTGTTTTTCTTTTCTTCGTTTAAAAAAACAAACAAACCGATTTTTATGAAAGTACGTAAGTAATTGGTGATTTCTTCAGGCAAGGTTCAAGCATTTGGGACGAGTTTACCAAAAACAGTAGTCGCATTGATGGTGGTGGAGATGCCAAAAAGACTGCTGATACTTATGGCAAGTTCAAGGACGATGTCCAACTCTTGAAGCAGCTTGGGGTAATACATGTTAATAGATTAATACATAATGTACACGGTACCGGTATCGCTTGTGATAAGAAGCAAAGATGAACGGAGTATTTTGACATGAAATCTCCTTCTGTTGTTTTTTTGCTTTTGTTTGTTTACAAACAGTAATTATCCCCCACTATTGTAAGATTTACTCGTAATGAAAAGTTTGAGGAAAAAGAGACAAAACCCCCAAAACAAAACAAAAAAACCCAACAAAAACAACTAATCCCTCTTTCCAAAAAAAAACCCAAACAAGCACAACAACAACAACAACAACAACAACAACAACAGCAACTAACAAACTCCACAACAAACAAACAAATTTTAACTCAATTGAAAACGTAATCATAAAATCTAAAAGATCAATTGTAACTCTTATGGCATTTCTCCAGGATCATCTTTGTCGTCGATGTGGGTAACATCAACATATGAAATTAATTCAACCCCCACCCCACCCACCCACCCAGTAATATGATCTCAAAGACAGTTTAATTATTTAAAAAGAAACGTTATGCATTTTATAGTGAGTTAAAAAATTCAATGAGAAAATGATTATGCCAATAATATCCATTCCAGAAGTGCTTTTATTGTTTAAAATTAATTGACAGTTTAGGGTGGCAAACACTTAAGTGCGCGCACATCCGAAGCGCCTAAACTAACAGGCTGGTGCACTGTATGCTCCCCCATGAAAAGGGCATGCTTGGGGATAAATGATGTATAGTCGGTGAGCCTGCATTTGTGCGGG
>JAXRKP010003162.1:20000-23453 GCA_037039925.1 Doris montereyensis | reverse complement strand
TCTTTGTTTCTGTAATGGTCATAATGTCTACTTTGAATTTGTCCATTTCTTTAGTTAATTCTAACTCTTTTCCATTCATTGTCCTAATATTCCATGTTCCAAAAATCACAGTCTGTGTTCTTTTCCAGATTTGTCTTAGAAAGTTCAAGGCGGGTATATCATCCTCATATGTACTTGTTTGAATCAGTTTAAGTTTGGATAAGCAGGGAATTAGCCCATTGTACCTTAGGTAGATGGCGGGGCTGCCATCTTGAGGTCCCCTACAAAGCTTTGTTATTTTCTGTCAGGGTAACTCCCTTACCCTTTGGTTGCTCAAAACCAGCCCGCAAGGCAGCATGTTGTTATTTTCTGGCAGGCGTAACTCCCTTAGCCTTTGGCCAACCAAGACCCTCTTGCAAGTCAGCAGGAGACTCGTGCAGGGCGGAACCGTCTAATCCCCGTACAGGTAATTACCTGTCCACTGCCCGGGCCAACGGAGCTAATTGTCTTCATCTACGTTCGATTACTTCAAATGCATAGTATATAATTGTAAGATATTTGTTCTTCAATGTTCAATGGTTGTTTAAATAATACTAGATCTAGGTTAACATCTAGAAAATGTGTAGTCTGGAACACAGTGGGCGCGAACTGTTATTGAATATGACTGCTAGTCATGATTGGATTCGTGCGAAAGACCTTGCTAATTTAGCTCGGTTAATGGCATGTTTTCTATTCATGGCGAGGCGATAGTTGCCAACGCAAAGGTCGCGGGTTCGATCCCCATGGTGTACAGGATTTGTTTCTGTCTATTCCTTTTGTTTGTCTCCTGTTTGTTCCTATGACTTACTTGACTTATACCCTTGTACCCCGGTTGGCCTAGGTCGTCAATGAGGTCTCTCGACTTCACTATGTCCTGCACCACCGTCTCTGTCTCATTCCAGGAAAGGTCCAGCTGACGAGCTTCCTGCAAGGTTAATCTTATCCATGTTGTCTTTGGTCTCCATTTTAAGGCCCTACGAGTTATGTTTTCTGATGATTTTGTAAAGGTGTGTCCAAGCCATCCCCATTTCCAGTTCTTAATTTGTACTTTTATCGGTTCTTCATGTGGCTTTTCCCAAAGTTCCTCGTTTGTAGTTTTATTAAACCATTTGATGTATAGGAAATGTCTCAGGCATCTGTTAATAAATGTTTGAAGTCTTCTTGTGGATGTTTTAGTGGTGTGCCATGTTTCACAGGCATACAGAAGGACTGATTTTATGTTTGTTTTGAAAATACGGATTTTTGTTTTTAAGGATGCGGTCTGTGAATTCCAAAATGGTCTAAGGGTCCTAAATGCTGCTGTCGCCTTCCAAATTTTGGTCCTGATATTCTGGTCTTTGCCTCCTGTTTTGCTTATGACACTGTCGAAAACAAGACTAAGACTACCACCCACTACGAGAAATGAAACCAATGACACACTGAAACCACTACCCACTATGAGGAATGAAACCAATGACAGACTGAAACTATCACTCACTATGACTGAAACCAACGACACACTGAAACCACTACCCACTATGAGGAATGAAACCAATGACACACTGAAACCACTACCCACTATGAGGAATGAAACCAATGACCGACTGAAACTATCCTCACTATGAGGAATGAAACCAATGACCACTGAAACCACTACCCACTACGAGGAATGAAACCAATGACAGACTGAAACTATCACTCACTATGAGGAATAAAACCAATGACAGACTGAAACTATCACTCACTATGAGGAATGAAACCAATGACACACTGAAACCACTACCCACTATGAGGAATGAAACCAATGACAGACTGAAACCACTACCTACTATGAGGAATGAAACCAATGACAGACTGAAACTATAACTCACTATGAGGAATGAAACCAACGAATGACACACTGAAACCACACCCATTATAACGAATGAAACCAATGACAGACTGAAACCACTACTCACTCTGAGGAATGAAACCAATGACAAACTGAAACTATCACTCACTATGAGGAATGAAACCAACGACAGACTGAAACCATTAAACCCACCCATTATGAGGAATGAAACCAAAACCACTGACACACTGAAACTATCACTCACTATAAGGAATGAAACCAATGACAGACTGAAACCACTACCCACTATGAGGAATGAAACCAATGACAGACTGAAACCACTATATGAGGAATGAAACCAACTGAAACACTATCCACTATGAGGAATGAAACCAATGAACTGAAACACTACCCACTATGAGGAATGAAACCAATGACAACTATCACTCACTATGAGGAATGAAACTGACAACTACAGACTATAAGGAATGAAACTACAACTATGACAATGACTGAAACCACTACCCACTATGAGGAATGAAACCAACGACCACTACCCACTGAGGAATGAAACCAACGACAGACTGAAACCACCAATGACAATGACTGAAACTATCACTCACTATGAGGAATGAAACCAATGACAGACTGAAACTACCACTCACTATAAGGAATGAAACCAACGACAAACTGAAACTACCATTCACTATGAGGAATGAAACCAATGACCACTACCCACTATGAGACATGAAACCAATGACAGACTGAAACCACTACCCACTATGAGGAATGAAACCAATGACAGACTGAAACTATCACTCACTATGAGGAATGAAACCAACGACAGACTGAAACTATCACTCACTATAACGAATGAACGAATGAAACTACAATGACAGACACTGAAACCACTACCCACTATGAGGAATGAAACCAATGAAACTGAAACAAGGAATGAAACCAATGACAGACTGAAACCACTACCCACTATGAGGAATGAAACCAATGACAGACTGAAACTATCTACTCACTATGAGGAATGAAACCAATGACAGACTGAAACCCACTACCCACTATGAGGAATGAAACCAACGACAGACTGAAACCACTACCCACTATGAGGAATGAAACCAACGACAGACTGAAACCACTACTCACTATGAGGAATGAAACCAATGACAGACTGAAACTATCACTCACTATGAGGAATGAAACCAATGACAGACTGAAACTACCACTCACTATAAGGAATGAAACCAACGACAAACTGAAACTACCATTCACTATGAGGAATGAAACCAAAAGACTGAAACTACCATATCCACTATGAGGAATGAAACCAATTAAAGACTGAAACCACTACCCACTATGAAACTATCACTCACTATGGGAATGAAACCAATGACAGACTGAAACCACTACCCACTATGAGGAATGAAACCAATGACACACTGAAACCACTACTCACTATGAGGAATGAAACCAATGACAGACTGAAACTATCACTCACTATGAGGAATGAAACCAATGACAGACTGAAACTATCACTCACTATGAGGAATGAAACCAATGACAGACTGAAACTATCACTCACTATGAGGAATGAAACCAATGACAGACTGAAA
>JAXRKP010003162.1:0-15000 GCA_037039925.1 Doris montereyensis | reverse complement strand
GATAGGTGACAGAGTGGAAGGAAAGAAGCAATAAGATAAAAGATAAGTGACAGAGTGAAAGGAAAGAAGCAATAAGATAAAAGATAGGTGACAGAGTGGAAGGAAAGAAGCAATAAGATAAAAGATAGGTGACAGAGTGGAAGGAAAGAAGCAATAAGATAAAAGATAGGTGACAGAGTGGAAGGAAAGAAGCAATGATAAAAGGAAAGAAGCAATAAGATAAAAGATAGGTGACAGAGTGGAAGGAAAGAAGCAATAAGATAAAAGATAGGTGACAGAGTGGAAGGAAAGAAGCAATAAGATAAAAGATAAGTGACAGAGTGGAAGGAAAGAAGCAATAAGATAAAAGATAGGTGACAGAGTGGAAAAAGAAAGAAGCAATAAGATAAAAGATAGGTGACAGAGTGGAAGGAAAAAGAAGTGACAAGTAAGAAAGAAGCAATAAGAAAAAGATAGGTGACAGAGTGGAAGGAAAGAAGCAATAAGATAAAAGATAGGTGACAGAGTGGAAGGAAAGAAGCAATAAGATAAAAGATAGGTGACAGAGTGGAAGGAAAGAAGCAATAAGATAAAAGATAGGTGACAGAGTGGAAGGAAAGAAGCAATAAGATAAAAGATAGGAAGTGGAAGGAAAGAAGCAATAAGATAAAAGATAGGTGACAAGTGGAAGAAAGAAGCAATAAGATAAAAGATAGGTGACAGAGTGGAAGGAAAGAAGCAATAAGATAAAAGATAGGTGACAGAGTGGAAGGAAAGAAGCAATAAGATAAAAGACTGACAGAGTGGAAGGAAAGAAGCACATTATTAAAACTAGTGTTACGAAATTCATAAATTACCACCACCACTTTCCTACTTTTTACCTGCATCTGTTGAGGAAATCAATGAACTCGTCAATGATGCAGCAAACAAACAATGCAAATTGGACGCGGTTCCCACGTGGGTTCTAAAATCCTGTATTAATGAGGTTGCACTAGTCATAACCTCCTTCGCCAATTGTCCCATCCAAAATACGGATCCCCCCCCCCCCCCCCCCCGTTCTCAAAGAAACACATGTGACTCCACTCTTGAAAAAGAAGAATCTTGACAACGAGATGATGAAAAATTACAGACCCGTCTCGAACTTAAATTTCATTTCAAAGATCATTGAGAAACTCATTGTGCGAAGACTTACCAACCACACCATGAGCTACAACCTGTGCCCCCTTTTTCAATCAGCATACAGGCGAGGCCACAGTACTGAAACTGCGTTAATCCGTGTCCACAATGACACAATCAACCAGCTCCAATGCAATAACAATGTCGCACTTCTACTGTTGGATCTGAGCGCGGCTTTCGATACTGTGGACCACAAAACACTCTTCGCTAGAATGCAACAATGTTTCGGCATCACGGGCATGGCTCTGAAGTGGTTTGTGAGTTATCTCACCGATCGTACCCAACGAGTCATCATAAATGGCAGTCTTTCATCGGCAACAAATATCCAATTTGACGTCCCACAAGGATCAGTCCGTTTCTCTTTACGCTATACACTACACCTCTCAGTGACATCATCGCATCCCACAACATTGATCATCATTTTTTTGCTGTCGATACGCAACTTTACATCCCACTCAGCATGAACAATCGCATAACAACTAAAGAAACAGCCATCATCAACTGTGTGTTAGACATCAGGACCTGGATGACAGAAAACAAACTGAAATTCAACAATGACAAGACAGAATTGATAACATTTAGAAAAAAAGGAAAGGACATTATATTAAATGAGCTGGTCATAAATAATACGACTATATGTAACTGCCATAGCGTCAAAAATCTCGGTTTCGTCTTTAATGAATTTTTACACATGCATGTTCACATTACCAAAGTTTGTCAAACAATCCATTGTGTCCTTAAAAGCATTTCTCGTATCCGGAATCTGTTAGACCAAGAAACATGTAAAATGCTTGTCCATGCACTTGTCACAAGTCGTCTTGATTACTGTAATTCTTTTCTTTATGGGTTGCCAAAACTTCTATTCATCGATTACAATTACTTCAAAATACAGCAGCAAGAACTAAGAACAAAAAGTCTGAACACATCACGCCCGTTTTGGGCTCTCTACATTGGCTTCCCGTAGAGAGGAGAATCATATATAAGATAGCTTGTTTCACTTACAACTGCATTCATGACACTGCCCCGACTATCTAAAACAACTCCTTTAAGTTCACCGCCCCAATCGTCCGCTTAGATCATCACAATCTTTGCAACTAAAAAGAAGGGTCCCTAAGACAAAATTTCTCGAACGTTCTTTCACCTTTTCGGTCCCAGCTATATGGAATTCTTTGTCAGTTAAAACTAGAAATTGTACAACCCTTCTTTCTTTTAAACAATCACTTAACATAGAGTTGTTCCACTTCACTTTCGACTACATAATATTTAACTTATTGGCATTTTCTAAAACCCGTATTAAGGGTTTGGTGTTTTATTGATGTATGGTACCTTTCATCATTGTTGTGTTAAAAGATTGTACTTTTTCATGGACGTTATGTAAATTGTCGATGTGCTCAGCAATGTTAGACTTTTTCATGTCATGTTTAAAGAGTCCAATGTTGCTATTCTTTGTGTTCCGATATTTCACAGTTCTTCGTACTTCTTTTGGTTTGCTAAAGTTAATACGAAAGAAAACCGTATGATGATCAATGATGGGAAAAATAATTGGTTCTACATTGGTACTGACGATAGACGAGGCGGAGGAATGATTTATGACCAGATCTAAAATGTGCCCTCTTCCATGTGTTGGTGCATTTACTCATTGATCAAAATTCATTAAATGCAAAATATCATTGAACTTTCTGCTGAAACTGTCATTGTTGTTGTCTATGGGGATGTTAAAGTTCCCAATTACTTGCAGTCTGCTGCAGGAAGTTGATTGTTCATTAAAATTGATTCAAAATTCAGCCATACTATTTTTGATATTGTCTTTGTTCTTGTGTGACCTTGACGGCCGATAGATGATGATAGTATTAAAACAGGCGTTGTCGTTTTAAAATTGAATATGGACGGATCAGTTTTGATTTCTTTAAATTCAAGACTGCTTTTATAAATAACAATCACGCCATACCCACGACCAGTTTTCCGATCTGATCTTATAAACGAGAAACCAGCTGGTATGAGTCCATTCACTGTAACATTGCAGTCGTTGTCATTTAGCCACGACTCAGTAATGAATATGGCGTCGATGTTTGTGTCAATAATGTATTCATATAAAAGTGTCGCTTTGTTGCAAACGCAACGTGCGTTGAAAAGGGCAAAGGTAAGATGGTCTTTAGAGTTGAAAAGGGCAAAGGTAAGATGGTCTTTAGAGTTGAAAAGGGCAAAAGGTAAGATGGTCTTTAGAGTTGAAAAGGGCAAAGGTAAGATGGTCTTTTTAGAGTTGAAAAGGGCAAAAGCAAAAAGGGCTCTAAGATGGTGTTTAGAGTTGAAAAGGGCAAAAGGTAATGATGAAAAGTAAGATTTTTAGAGTTGAAAAGGTAAGATGAAAGAGAGTTGAAAAGTACGAAAGTAAGATGGTCTTTAGAGTTGAAAAGGGCAAAACCACGATAGCTTTAGTTGAAAAGGGCAAACGCATCATCATCATCATCATCATAATCATCATCATCATCATCGTCATCATCATCATCCATCGTCATCAACAACAATAACAAATAAAGCGACATTTACAACCACAATAAAAACGACAACAGCAACAACAGCAACAACAAGAACAAAGACAACAATAACGATAACGACGACGAAAGTGGTAATTACAACAGCAAAAATAACGACAATAATAACAACAACAATAATAAGAAAGACAGAAACAGAAACACAGCTTGGGCAACTCAACACGATGGAGAGTAAGATTCATGAAAAAGACAAACAGCTTGAGCAACCCAACACTATGCAGAGTAAGATTCATGGAAAAGACAAACACAACTTGGGCAACCCAACACTATGCAGAGTAAGATTCATGGAAAAGACAAACATAACTTGAGCAACCCAACACGATGCAGACTAAGATTCATGGAAAAGACAAACATAACTTGTCAACCCAACACGATGCAGAGTAAGATTCATGGAAAAGACAAACATAACTTGAGCAACCCAACACTATGCAGAGTAAGATTCATGGAAAAGATAAACACAACTTGAGCAACCCAACACTATGCAGTGTAAGATTCATCGACAAGACAGACACAATCTATTCAGAAAAGACATTATTAGAACAGATACGATCAAATACAAACAGAAAGATTCCGTAAGATGAGATGAGATTAGAAACCGTTAGATAAGATAAGATAGGAAGAGATAAGATGAGATACGATGAGATAAGGTGAGATGAGATGAGATGAGATTAGAAACTGTTAGATAAGAATATAAGATAGATGAGATAAGATGAGAGAAAATGAGATAAGTTGAGATGAGATAAAACTCTATGAGATAAGTTAAAGTGAGATGATATCCTTAGATAAGATAGTAAAGAAACGATTAGAAAAGACGAGATAAGTATAATAAGCTATGGATACAATTTATGAATACAAGCATCTACAAATCGCCAGCAAAGAAAGGGACAGCAAGGCCAGGGGAGGCTAGCAACAACAAGATGGCAGCATGAAATAGGAAATACACATGAGCACCACGTGGTAGAGGGAATCAGAGGGAACAGAACCCACTGGATGGCAAACTCAGAATGCTATAATTATCCTGTTATGAATGGACGATGTCTAATCATCATCATCATCCTCATAATTATCGTTATCATCATTCTTGGCATCATCATTATTATCATCATCATCATCATCATTATCATTATCATCATTATCATTATCATACTCATCATCATCATTATCATGGTCATCAAGTTAAGGGAACATAAGATGAAATATGACAATAAGTGGAAACTGCACTAATAAAGACAGAATAAACACGTGACGTTTCGGGCATAACTCTTCGTCAGACAACAAACGAGAAATATCTAGAGAAATTCTCATTCCAATAACAAATCATGGTATAATACGATACAGGAAATTATCATTGCAATAACAACCTCTTGCTGAATACCATACAGGAAATTATCATTGCAATAACAACTCGTGGTATAATGTAATACAGGAAATTATCATTGCAATAACAACTCATGGTATAATATGATACAGTTATAAATAACAATACTCACGAAATTATCATTGCAATAACAACTCACGGTGAATATACAGGGTAAATTATCATTGCAATAACAACTCACGGTATAATACTATACAGGAAATTATCATTGCAATAACAACTCATGGTATAATACAATACAGGAAATTATCATTGCAATAACAACTCACGGTATAATACAATACAGGAAATTATCATTGCAATAACAACTCATGGTATAATACGATACATGAAATTATCATTGCAATAACAACTCATGGTATAATACAATACAGGAAATTATCATTGCAATAACAACTCATGGTATAATACGATATTATCATTGCGATAACAACTCAAGTATAATACTATACCGGAAATTATCATTGCAATAACAACTCACAGTATAATACTATACCGGAAATTATCATTGCGATAACAACTCATGGTATAATACGATACCGGAAATTGTCATTGCAATAACAACTCACGGTATAATACTATACATGAAATTGTCATTGCAAAACAACTCATGGTATAATACGATATAGGAAATTGTCATTGCAATAACAACTCATGGTATAATACGATACATGAAATTGTCATTGCGATAACAACTCATGGTATAATACGATACATGAAATTGTCATTGCAATAACAACTCATCATAATACGATACATGAAATTGTCATAATAATACGATACATGAAATTGTCATTGCAATAACAACTCATGGTATAATACGATACATGAAATTGTCATTGCAATAACAACTCATGGTATAATACGATACATGAAATTGTCATTGCGATAACAACTCATGGTATAATACGATACAGGAAATTGTCATTGCAATAACAACTCATGGTATAATACGATACATGAAATTGTCATTGCAATAACAACTCATGGTATAATACGATACAGGAAATTGTCATTGCAATAACAACTCATGGTATAATACGATACAGGAAATTATCATTGCAATAACAACTCATGGTATAATACGATACAGGAAATTGTCATTGCAATAACAACTCATGGTATAATACGATACAAGAAATTATCATTGCAATAACAACTCATGGATAATACGATACAGGAAATTGTCATTGCAATAACAACTCATGGCTAAATATAACACGTCATATTAATGGGCTGTTGGTGATCATAATGGAGGCAATACTTTATTAGATGACAATAAACTTGGTCTTTCCTAAAGATAAAGATGAAGATTGATTAGTAGTCCTTATCCACGTACAAGTACACCAAAGCAGATGGCATAAAATCTAAGATAGAAACAAGTCAATTGACATGGTTCGGGCATGTAAAGAGAAAGAATGACAGTAGAATAGCTAAATCAGTCTACAGCGTTAAATCCCAAGGTAAAAGACCAAAAGGCCGACCTCGGAGAAAGTATGAAGAAGATATAAAATAGGCATTGAAGAAATTTAACCTTTTTGGAAGGAGAAAGATGATCTCGGACATCTAAACCCATACACCAAAAGGTAGAATGAGAACTGATAAAGAAAGAAAGAAAAAAAGTAAAACGGAATTCATTACGTTATACTTTTAACTTCATGCGATGAATGTGGTAGCTTTATATTAGACTTTTGAATGCTCCTGAAAGTGTGAAACACTGAAATTATTGGCAAAACTGAATGCGTTTCGCTTGGTTGATTTCCTCTCCTTCGATGCTATCTGCATGCAAATGCCAGCGTGTGTTTGGTCAGACTGCTCAAGATATTGTTTGCCTGCATGTTGTGGAACACAATTATCTTGTTGTGCATTTCTTGATCTTTGTCGGTTGGTTTCGGGTGGCCGTCTTTTGTCATTGTCGTTGTCCGGAAGAAATCAACATTAAGCGAAACGCATTCAGTTTTGGGGAATAATTTCAGTGTTTCACACTTTCAGGAGCATTCAAAATTAGTCTGCATGGAGAAGCTAAACATTCATCGCATGAAGTTAAAAGAACAACGTAAGAATTCCGTTTTACTTTTTTTCTTTCTTTCTTTAAAGTTTCATTCTACCTTTTGGTGTATGGGTTTAGATGTCCGAGATCATCTTTCTCCTTCCAAAAAGGTTAAATTTCTTCAATGCCTATTTTATATCTTCTTCAATTTCTCGAGGTCGGCCTTTGGTCTTTTACCTTGGGATTTATCCTGTAGACTGATTTAGAGGATTCTACTGTCATTCTTTCTCTTTACATGCCCGAACCATAAAATTGACTTGTTTCTATCTTAGATTTTATGCCATCTGCTTTGGCCCACTTGTACGTGTGATAAGGACTACTTTAATCAACTCTTCATCTTTATCGGAAGGAAAGAGCCAAGTTTATTGTCATCTAATAAAGTATTGCCTCCATTATGATCACCAACAGCCCATTGGCAACATTATATTTAGCCATGAGTTGTTATTGCAATGACAATTTCCTGTATCGACGTATTATACCATGAGTTGTTAGTGACAATTTCATGTATCGTATTATACCATGAGTTGTTATTGCAATGATAATTTCATGTATCGTATTATACCATGAGTTGTTATTGCAATGACAATTTCCTGTATCGTATTATACCATGAGTTGTTATTGCAATGACAATTTCAACAATCGTATTATACCATGAGTTGTTATTACAGAGTGACAATTTCCTGTATCGTATTATACCATGAGTTGTTATCGCAATGACAATTTCATGTATCGTATTATACCATGAGTTGTTATCGACAACTATGACAATTTCAGTATCGTATTATACCATGAGTTGTTATCGCAATGATAATTTCATGTATCGTATTATACTGTGAGTTGTTATTGACAATGACAATTTCCTGCATCGTATTATACCATCCATTGAAAATCGTAACAATTTCATATATCGTATTATACAATGAGTTGTTATTGCAATGACAATTTCCTGTATAGTATTATACCGTGAGATCTTCACCAATTTCAGGATCGTTTATTATTGTATTTGCAATGACAATTTCCTGTATCGTATTATACCATGAGTTGTTTTGCAATGACAATTTCATTATTGTATTATACCGTGAGTTGTTATCAATGATAATTTCCGTATAGTATTATACTGTGAGTTGTTATGGCAATGATAAAATCCGGTATATCGTATTTATACCATGCTTAATATGGCAATGACCCTGATTGTCACCACGAATTAGTATTATACTGTGAGTTGTTATTGCAATGATAATTTCCGACATTGATACTATTGTGTTACACCACGAATTGTTATTGCAATGATAATTTTCTGTATCGTATTATACCATGAGTTTTAAAGCAATACAATTTCCTGTATTACATATTAATCCATGAGTTGTTATTGCAATGATAATTTCCTGTATTGTATTATACCGCGAGTTATTATTGCAATGATAATTTCCTGTATAATTATACCATGAGTTGTTATTGCAATACCAATTTCCTGTATTATATTATACCACGAGTTGTTATTGCAATGATAATTTCCTGTATTCAGCAAGAGGTTGTTATTGCAATGAGAATTTTCTGTGTATTATCCACATGAGTTGTTATTGCAATGATAATTTCTGTATCATATTATACCGTGAGTTGTTATTGCAATACCAATTTCTGTATTACATTATAATTACGAGTTGTTATTGCAATGATAATTTCCTGTATGGTATTCAGCAAGAGGTTGTTATTGCAATGATAATTTCCTGTATCGTATTATACCATGAGTTGTTATTGGAATGAGAATTTCTCTAGATATTTCTCGTTTGTTGTCTGACGAAGAGTTATGCCCGAAACGTCACGTTTTTATTCTGTCTTTATTAGTGCAGTTTCCACTTATTGTCATATTCCATCTTATGTTCCCTTAACTTGATGACCATGATAATGATGATGATGAAGTATGATAATGATAATGATGATAATGATAATGATGATGATGATGATGATAATAATGATGATGCCAAGAATGATGATAACGATAATTATGAGGATGATGATGATGATTAGACATCGTCCATTCATAACAGGATAATTATAGCATTCTGAGTTTGCCATCCAGTGGGTTCTGTTCCCTCTGATTCCCTCTACCACGTGGTGCTCATGTGTATTTCCTATTTCATGCTGCCATCTTGTTGTTGAAGCCTCCCTGGCCTTGCTGTCCCTTTCTTTGCTGGCGATTTGTAGATGCTTGTATTCATAAATTGTATCCATAGCTTATTATACTTATCTCGTCTTTTCTAATCGTTTCTTTACTATCTTATCTAAGGATATTATCTCACTTTAACTTATCTCATAGAGTTTTATCTCATCTCAACTTATCTCATTTTCTCTCATCTTATCTCATCTATCTTATATTCTTATCTAACAGTTTTCTAATCTCATCTCATCTCATCTCACCTTATCTCATCGTATCTCATCTTATCTCTTCCTATCTTATCTTATCTAACGGTTTCTAATCTCATCTCATCTTACGGAATCTTTTCTGTTTGTATTTGATCGTATCTGTTCTAATAATGTCTTTTCTGAATAGATTGTGTCTGTCTTGTCGATGAATCTTACACTGCATAGTGTTGAAGTTGCTCAAGTTGTGTTTATCTTTTCCAAGAATCTTACTCTGCATAGTGTTGAAGAAGAAGAAGAAGAAGAAGAAGAAGAAGATGAATCTTTAGTCTGCATCGAGAAGGGATGACAAGTTAGAAGAAAAAGAAGATGAAAGAGAAGTGTTGGGTTACTCAAGGAGGAATCTTACTCTGCATAGTGTTGGGTTGCCCAAGTTGTGAAGAAGAAGAAGATGAATCTTACTCTGCATAGTGTTGGGTTGCTCAAGAAGTTTGTCTTTTTCAAGAATCTTAAGAAGAATCGTGTTGAAGTTGCCCAAGCTGTGTTTCTGAAGAAGTCTTTCTTATTATTGTTGTTGTTATTATTGTCGAAGGAGAAGAAGAAGTAATTAAGACTTTCGTCGTCGTTATCGAAGAAGAAGAAGTTCTTGTTGAAGAAGTTGTTGCTGAAGAAGAAGAAGATTGTGGTTGAAAATGTCAGCTTTACAAGTTATTGAAGTTGATGACGATGGTGATGATGACGATGATGATGATGATGATTATGATGATGAAGATGATTATGATGATGATGATGATTGCCCTTTTCAACTAAAGCTATCGTGGTTTTGCCCTTTCAACTCTAAAGAAGATCTTGCTTTTGAACTTTTCAACTCTAAAGAGGACCAGGAGGAAGAGGAGGAGGAGGAACACCATCTTACCTTTGCCCTTTTCAACTCTAAAGACCATCTTACCTTTGCCCTTTTCAACTATAAAGACCATTATTTGAAACTCTAAAGACATCGACGCCAACTCTTCTTACCTTATTGCAGTTGCGTTTGCTAAATGACAACGACCTGCAAAATGTTACAGTGATTGTTACTGAGTTTACTGACAACGACTGCAATTTTGAATGGACTGGTGTCTCGTTTATAAGATCAGATGGAAAACTGGTCGTGGGTATGGCGTGATTATTATTTATAAACTGCAGTCTTGAATTTAAAGAAATCAAAGTGATCCGTCCAAATTCAATTTTAAAACGACAACGCCTGTTTTAAAACTATCATCATCTATCGGCCGTCAAGGTCACTTCAAGAACAAACCAATATCAAAAATAGTATGGCTGAATTTTGAATCAATTTTAATGAACAATCAGGGTCCTGCAGCAGACTGCAAGTAATTGGGAAACTTTAACATCCCCATAGACAACAACAATGACAGTTTCAGCAGAAAGTTCAATGATATTTTGACATTTACATGAAAAATTTTGATCAATGAGTAAATGCACCAACAATGGAAGATATGGCACATTTTAGATCTGGTCATAAATCATTCCTCCGCCTCGTCTATCGTCAGTACCAATGTAGAACCAATTATTTTTCCCATCATTGATCATCATACGGTTTCTTTCGTATTAACTTTAGCAAACACAAAAGAAGTACGATTGAACTGTGAAATATCGGAACACAAAGAATAGCAACATTGGACTCTTTAAACATGATATAAAAAAGTCTAACATTGTTGAAGCACATCGACAATTTAAGAACGTCCAAGAAAGTACAATCTTTTAACACAACAATGATAAAAGGTACCATACATCAATAAAACACCAAACCCTTAACACGGGTTTTAGAAAATGCCAATAAGTTAAATATTATGTAGTCGAAAGTGAAGTGGAACAACTCTATGTTAAGTGATTGTTTAAAAGAAAGAAGGGTTGTACAATTTCTAGTTTTAACTGACAAAGAATTCCATATAGCTGGGACCGAAAAAAGGTGAAAGAACGTTCGAGAAATTGTGTCTTAGGGACCCTTCTTTTTAGTTGCAAAGATTGTGATGATCTAAGCGGACGATTGGGGTGGTGAACTTAAAGGAGTTGTTTTAGATAGTCGGGGCAGTGTCATGAATGCAGTTGTAAGTGAAACAAGCTATCTTATATATGATTCTCCTCTCTACGGGAAGCCAATGTAGAGAGCCCAAAACGGGCGTGATGTGTTCAGACTTTTGTTCTTAGTTCTTGCTGCTGTATTTTGAAGTAATTGTAATCGATGAATAGAAGTTTTGGCAACCCATAAAGAAAAGAATTACAGTAATCAAGACGACTTGTAACAAGTGCATGGACAAGCATTTTACATGTTTCTTGGTCTAACAGATTCGGATACGAGAAATGCTTTTAAGGACACAATGGATTGTTTGACAAACTTTGGTAATGTGAACATGCATGTGTAAAAATTCATTAAAGACGAAACCGAGATTTTTGACGCTATGGCAGTTACATATAGTCGTATTATTTATGACCAGCTCATTTAATATAATGTCCTTTCCTTTTTTTCTAAATGTTATCAATTCTGTCTTGTCATTGTTGAATTTCAGTTTGTTTCTGTCATCCAGGTCCTGATGTCAACACACAGTTGATGATGGCTGTTTCTTTAGTTGTTATGCGATTGTTCATGCTGAGTGGAATGTAAAGTTGCGTATCGACAGCAAAAAAAATGATGATCAATGTTGTGGGATGCGATGATGTCACTGAGAGGTGTAGTGTATAGCGTAAAGAGAAACGGACTGATCCCTTGTGGGACGCCAAATTGGATATTTGTTTCCGATGAAAGACTGCCATTTATGATGACCCGTTGGGTACGATCGGTGAGATAACTCACAAACCACTTCAGAGCCATGCCCGTGATGCCGAAACATTGTTGCATTCTAGCGAAGAGTGTTTTGTGGTCCACAGTATCGAAAGCCGCGCTCAGATCCAACAGTAGAAGTGCGACATTGTTATTGCATTGAGCTGGTTGATTGTGTCATTGTGGACACGGATTAACGCAGTTTCAGTACTGTGGCCTCGCCTGTATGCTGATTGAAAAAGGGGCACAGGTTGCTAGCTCATGGTGTGGTTGGTAAGTCTTCGCACAATGAGTTTCTCAATGATCTTTGAAATGAAATTTAAGTTCGAGACGGGTCTGTAATTTTTCATCATCTCGTTGTCAAGATTCTTCTTTTCAAGAGTGGAAGTCACATGTGTTTCTTTGAGAACGGGTGGGGGGGGGGGGGGGGTGGGGGGATCCGTATTTTGGATGGGACAGTTGGCGAAGGAGGTTATGACTAGTGCAACCTCATTAATAATACAGGATTTTAGAACCCACGTGGGAACCGCGTCCAATTTGCATTGTTTGTTTGCTGCATCATTGACGAGTTCATTGATTTCCTCAACAGATGCAGGTAAGAGTAGGGAAACTGGTGGTGGTAATTTATGAATTTCGTAACACTGGTTTTAATGATGTCAGTGCTTCTTTCCTTCCACTCTGTCACCTGTCTTTCATCTTATTGCTTCTTTCCTTCCACTCTGTCACCTATCTTTTATCTTATTGCTTCTTTCCTTCCCTCTGTTACCTATCTTTTATCTTATTGCTTCTTTCCTTCCACTATGTTGCCTATCTTTATCTTATTCTTCCTTTCCTTCCACTCTGTCACCTATCTTTTATCTTATTGCTTCTTTCCTTCCACTATGTTACCTATCTTTTGTCTTATTGCTTTTTTCCTTCCCTCTGTCACTATCTTTTATCTTATTGCTTCTTTCCTTCCACTCTGTCACCTATCTTTTATCTTATTGCTTCTTTCCTTCCACTCTGTCACCTATCTTTTATCTTGTTGCTTCTTTCACTTCCACTCTGTCACCTATCTTTTATCTTATTACTTCTTTCCTTCCACTCTGTCACCTGTCTTTCCTATCTTTTATCTTATTGCTTCTTTCCTTTCACTCTGTCCCCTATCTTTCATTTACTGCTTCTTTCCCTTCCACTCTGTCACTTATCTTTCATTTCACTGCTTCTTTCCTTTCACTCTGTCACCCATCTTTCATTTTACTGCTTCTTTCCTTCACTCTTTCATCTTACTGCTTCTTTCATTCCACTCTTTCCCACTCTGTCTTCTTTCATCTTACTGCTTCTTTCCTTCCTCTGTCACCTATCTTTCATTTCTGCTTCTTTCCTTTCACTCTGTCACCTGTCTTTCATCTTTGCTTCTTTCCTTTCACTCTGTCACCTGTCTTTCATCTTACTGCTTCTTTCCTTCCACTCTGTCACCTGTCTTTCATTTCACTGCTTCTTTCCTTTCACTCTGTCACCTGTCTTTCATTTCACTGCTTCTTTCCTTTCACTCTGTCACCTATCTTTTATTTCACTGCTTCTTTCCTTCCACTCTGTCACCTATCTTTCATTTCACTGCTTCTTTCCTTTCACTCTGTCACCTATCTTTCATCTTACTGCTTCCTCTTCATACGCCCTGAGATCACCGCATGTTATGGTGGACAGGGCAATATTTTAATGGAACAAAAAACCTTTTCCTCTTTATTATTCCCCTCCTCTCAGTTCCTCATCACTGCTTTCCCCCTACCTCTCCACCAACCCCAACCCCCACTCCGTTTTCTGAAGTACTTGGACCCTTGCTCCCACATTCGTGCAGCCTCTCAGTTGTCTCTGCCTGCTTTGTTCACCTCCTCTCTCTGTTCCTCCTCCCTGCTGACTTCTTTCTCTCCACCTCCCTCTCTCGTCTCTCTCTGTGACCACCTCTTTTCCCTCTGTTTCTTTCCTTCATCCCATTTGTCCCACCACACCCACCCCCCCCCCTCTATCTGCCCCTCCTACCTCCCCTTTTCTGTCTTTGGTCTAAACGACGCTCATAATCAGCTCCAGTAGTATATTTATTATTTTTTTAGCTGTCCATTGGAGAAACCTTGGTTATTCGTTAAGCTGTCACCAGCGTTAAGCTGTCACCAGGATTATTATAGCGTATGTGTGTTTTCGTCTCTTGTATGTCTTATTGTCGTGATATAAATTATGAATAATTATTACTAGTCGTTATTGTTATATTATTATTATTATTTTTATTATTATTATTATTATTATTATTATTATTATTATTATTATTATTATTATTATTATTATTATTATTATTATTATTATTATTATTATTATTATTATTATTGTTATTATTATTATTATTATTATTATTATTATTATTATTATTATTATTATTATTATTATTATTATTATTATTATTATTATTATTATTATTATTATTATTATTATTATTATTATTATTATTATTATTATTATTATTATTATTATTATTATTATTGTTATTATTATTATTATTATTATTATTATTATTATTATTATTATTATTATTATTATTATTATTATTATTATTATTATTATTATTATTATTATTATTATTATTATTATGTTATTGTTATTGTTATTATTATTATTATTATTATTATTATTATTATTATTATTATTATATTATTAT
>JAXRKP010003161.1:0-23475 GCA_037039925.1 Doris montereyensis | reverse complement strand
GAAGAATTTGATGTAGATATAGGGTTAAGACAGGGTTGTTCCTAAGTCCTCTTTTGTTTATCACATTTATGGATTCAGTCGCAAGAGCATCCTTAAAAATGAAGAAAATAATATATGTATATGGAAACTCAAACTAGTAAATGTATCAATGCTTTCATTTGCCGATGATTTAGTTTTGTTTTGTAAATCAGAAAGTGATATTCAGTCGAATATTAACATGATAAATAATGAATTAAATAAAAAGACGAATGAGAATATATGCAAAGAAAACCGAAACAATGCTAGGGAAGCTAAAACACAAAATCTTACATTTGCCAGGGAAAATTTAGAACGGGTTCAAAGCTACAATTACCTAGGAGTAATGATTAATTCAGAGGAAAACTAAGAGAATCAAAAAGGCAAGTAAAACATATAACCATCTAGGAAAGGCATTTGTAGGTAAGCAGAACTTGTGAACAAGACAATACAGTTTATTGTCCTACTCTCTCTATGGCAGCGAAACCTGGATCTTTAACAGTAGAAGAGAATACAGTAAATTACAGGCAGCTGAAATGAAATAATTAAGAAGAGTAGTACGGAAAACTAAAAAAGACAAAAATCAGAAACACAACAATAAAAAGATCAAACCAAAGCAGATGGCATAAAAACTAAGATGAAATAAACCGAATGAGATGGTTAGGGCATGCAAACAGAATGAATGAGACTAGGATAGCTAAATCAGTATACATTGCTAAATCCCAAGGTAAAAGACCAAAAGGCAGACCTCGAGAAAGTGGGAAGAAGATATAAAAGAGGCATTGAAACATAGAAATTTAACATTTTTGGAAGGAAATAGAAAATGCCAGGACAGGGCATCCTGGAGAAAGATCGTCTCGGGCATGAACCCATACACCGAATTGTAAAATGAGAACTGATGGACATTGTATTTTCAAAGATTCCTAAAACATATTCCTCGATAAACAATATTTCTGTGGCACGCAAGGGACAAGGATTTGCACTGTACATAAGCAACGTTTGAGAGGAACGGTTTCCCGCCAAAGTTGTCAAAAATCCAAGATGGCGACCGTTACCACGGCGACCAAAAGCATTCATCAATATGTCATTGCACTTCAACAGGACCACGTATCATTACATCTATATACAAGGGACTGCCTACATCATCAGGTTGAAATTTGAATTTCCGAGTGACCCCCGTCCCCTGTTAACGTTTTAACCATTGCGATAATTTATTGTATCATTTTGTGTTGTCACATACAGAGAAGATTAAGTGGTACATGTATCACAGTGCGTCCATCAATTATTTCATTGCCAACCAGAAGTCGACTGAACCAATATCTGTACCAGGACTGAATCCATCATGCTCAAAGTAAGTATTTCACTAGTCCTTTCATCATACCATGGTATCTTTGTATCCCTATTTTAAAATCAAAACTGAATTACGTATCTTAAGGTGATGTTCGAGCTTACTCATTTGAATGCCGGTAATACTAGATGATGTATTTCTTGGAGATCCCACGGCGCAAATGCGTACCAGTATAAGCCAACAGGCTACCTTATCCAAGAGCGGATGTCTTGACATCTAGTCAAAACGGGAATCAGCGCCTGCCATATGGACTGTCGGCCTTTAAAATCTTTACTTGCTCATGTCTAATCGCTTTACATAAAAATAATATGGAAACTTTAATAGAATACAAATTTGAGTTTAAAATAATATACTTATACTAGTCATACTGAAAAAAGAAAGAAAGAAAAAAACTAAATATTACTCATCTCGCTCTCTCTCTCTCTCTCTCTCTCTCTCTCTCTCTCTCTCTCTCTCTCTCTCTCTCTCTCTCTCTCTCTCTCTCTCTCTCTCTCTCTCTCTCTCTCTCTCTCTCTCTCTCTCTCTCTCTCTCTCTCTCTCTCTCTCTCTCTCTCTCTCTCTCTCTCTCTCTCTCTCTCTCTCTCTCTCTCTCTCTCTCTCTCTCTCTCTCTCTCTCTCTCTCTCTCTCTCTCTCTCTCTCTCTCTCTCTCTCTCTCTCTCTCTCTCTCTCTCCCTATCGATGTATCTCTCTATCGTATATATTCATATAATGTATGTATATATATATATATATATATATATATATATATATTATTTACTTGTGTGTGTGTGTGTGTGTGTGTGTGTGTACGTAAAGGAGGAAGACCCAAAGTCAAACTATAACAAGATCAACACACAAAATCAATAGGACTCTAGATCCACAAAGGAAGGACAAAATGTATGTCCAATTTTAAAAATATAAAATGAGAGATTCAAAAGATGCAAATATATACATACCTGGGACAAACAAAAATCAATTATTCACAGACAACTGAAGAAGAAATGAAAACAAGAATAGAAAAACATGTTTGTATTAGGTTTGGGAAAAAATAGAGACATTTTTCAAGACAAAGATCCCCATGTCCATAAAAAGAAAAATATTCAACCAATGCGTGCTACCCAGACCTGGGTCACTACTGAAGAAACTAGCAAGAAAACACCAAAATCATCCGGAGAGCAATGGAAAGAAAATGCCACATTTTTAGACTCATAAATATAAGATATCGTGTATCGAAATAAAAAATAGAACCTAGGGGTCATAGATGTTCTCAAATAGCTTAGAATATCAAAAATGAAAATGGGCTGGTCATATAGCAAGATCTAAAGACAACAGATGGACAAAATGTGTACAGAATGGCAGCCTCTCTATGAACACAGAAAACCAAAGAAGACCACCGACAAGATAGTACAATGACATAAAAAAATATATCCATGCAACGTGATAGAGAAAATCTGGGGACTAACTCATTGGAAGGCACCTGCAGAGGACTACAACCCAGTGTGGTGACGATCTCATCATCATCATACATAATTATGAAGAGTGGATCAAGCCAACATGTGATCCAACCCAGCGTCTTAATATTTCAACGGAATAGCCCAAATTCTTTGCTCTTCTTCTTCTTGCCTCTCAGCTCCCTGTGGAGCACAGGGCTATCAACCAAAAGCCACCAGTCATTTCTATTCTGCGTCAATGTTGAAATAGAGACCGATTCCTTGTTATTGTAATGGTATTAATATCGTAAATTTGTCTTAGTCTAATCTAGATCTACATACGGGGATATACTATAGTCCCATTACGCAATGTATAGGCAGTGAAACATGAAGCATGACAAAAAACAAACACAAACAAGATACAGACTTTTTTCGAGTAGATGTTTAAGGAAAATTGCTCCAGGTAGGTGGATCGACACATAGTTCACATCAACGGTGCAGGTGGAGAAAATCGACAAACTATTTAGTTGTGGTAAAGATGGTCTTGGCTGTTTGCAGTACTCCTCAACTTTATTTGTCGATGGGAAAATCAAATTGAGTTGACTGACTAAAAAAATCGATGATGTACACAATGCGTCAGCGTCAAATGTCAACTCAACTATCGTTAGTTGGGAATTTGCTATGCTTTCCTACTGGCACATTTTGGCGCACCAACAATTGAGTTGGAGTCAATTTGTTCCCAGCAATTCTCACAACTGAATAATTGAATTGAGGCGGTGCTGTAGTCTCCACTATTTCAACCGTTGCCGCATTTCATCATTCCAACTCAACTGTTTAGTTGGTCAACTGAAAGATTGTAGTGCGGTACTTGGCCTCCACGATTTTCTACTGGATCTCCATGGCAGATTTGGACCTATTGCCAAGTTCTGGTTGACAAGACTTTGTGTCGTTAGCAACGCCTCACCGAAACTGTTTAAGGAACATCTTCACGTCTTTGATAGACCAGGAGGAAACTTTCTTGTCTTTTACTTTACATACTAAACATAAAAATATTTACTCGTAGGTTTAAACCTTGGGTAAGCCTTACAACGGTATGTTTGCTACCATTTTTGTTGTCAATGAAATATTGATGGGGATAGTTTTTGTTAACTCTCTATGAACAGTAACAGGGTTTGTATTATAAATATGACATGGGGCTAGGTTTTGATTTTACTATGACATGGGGCTAAGGTTTTTCTTATACTATGACATGGGGAATAGGTTTTGTCTTCTACTATGACATGGGGCTAGGTTTTGTCTTTTAGTATGACATGGGGGCTGGGTTTTGTCTTCTACTATGACATGGGGCTAGGTTTTGTCTTTACTATGACATGGGGCTAGGCTTTCTCTTATACTGAATACATGGGGCTAAAATTTGTCTTATACTATGACATGGGGCTGGTTTTGTCTTATACTATGCCATGGGGCTAGGTTTTGTCTTATACTATGACATGGGGGGAGTTTTGTCTTATAATGACATGGGTGAGGGTTTTGTCTTATACCAGGACATGGGGGAGGTTTTGTCTTATACTATGACATGGGGGAGGTTTTGTCTTATACTATGACATGGGGGTGGGATAGGTTTTGTCTTATACTATGACATGGGGTGGGATAGGTTTTGTCTTATACTAGGACATGGGGGAGGTTTTGTCTTATACTATGACATGGGGGAGGTTTTGTCTTATACTATGACATGGGGGAGGTTTTGTCTTATACTATGACATGGGGGAGGTTTTGTCTTATACTATGACATGGGGGTTTTCTCTTGCATGATGATATGTAGGGAGGTTTGTCTTATACTATGACGTGGGGGGGAGATTTGGTGTTCTCTTACATTATGACATGAGGGTAAGATTTCTCTTACATTATGACATGGGGGTAGGTTTCGTCTTATACCATGACATGGAAGGGGAGGGGAGGTTATATCTTATACTATGACATGGGGGAAGATTTTATCTTATACTATGACATGGGGGAAGATTTTATCTTATACTATGACATGGGGGGAAGATTTTATCTCATACTATGACATGGGGGAAGATTTTATCTTATACTATGACATGGGGGGTAGGTTTTATCTTATATTACGACATGGAGGCGGGGGGTAGGTTTTCTCTTATACTATGACATGAGCGGGGATAGGTTTTGTCTTATACTATGACATGGGGGTAGATTTTATCTTATATTACGACATGGAGGCGGGGGGGTAGGTTTTCTCTTATACTATGACATGGCTATGTAGGTTTTATCTTATACTATGACATGGGGGGTAGGTTTTGTCTTATACTATGACATGGGTGTAGATTTTGTCTTATACTATGACATGGGGGAAGATTTTATCTTATACTATGACATGGGGGAAGATTTTATCTTATGCTATGACATGGGGGTAGGTTTTATCTTATATTACGACATGGGGGCGGGGGTAGGTTTTCTCTTATACTATGACATGAGCGGGGTAGCTTTTGTCTTAAACTATGACATGGGGGTAGATTTTGTCATATACTATGACATAATACTATGACATAGCACCTTTAGATTTTGTCTTATACTATGACATGGGGGTAGGTTTTGTCTTATACTATGACATGGGGGTAGATTTTGTCTTATACTATGACATGGGGAGTAGATTTTGTCTATACTATGACATGGGGGAGTAGATTTGTCTTATACTATGACATGGGGAGTAGATTTTATCTTATACTATGACATGGGGAGTAGATTTTGTCTTATACTATGACATGGGGAGTAGACTTTGTCTTATACTATGACATGGGGAGTAGATTTTTGTCTTATACTATGACATGGGGGAGTAGATTTTGTCTTATACTATGACATGGGGAGTAGATTTTGTATTATACTATCTATCTGGGGAGTAGATTTTGTCTTATACTATGACATGGGGAGTAGATTTTGTCTTATACTATGACATGGGAGTAGGTTTGTCTTATACTATGACATGGGGGTAGATTTTGTCTTATACTATGACATAGGGGTAGATTTTTATCTTATACTATGACATGAGCGGGGGTAGATTTTGTCTTATACTATGACATGAGCGGGGGTAGATTTTGTCATATACTATGACATGGGGAGTAGATTTTGTCTTATACTATGACATGGGGGTAGATGTTGTCTTATACTATGACATGGGGGTAGATTTTGTCTTATACTATGACATGGGGGGGATACATTTTGTGTTATACTATGACATGGGGGTAGGCACTGTCTTATACTATGACATGGGATAGGTTTTCTCTTATACTATGACATGAGCGGGGGTACATTTTGTCTTATACTATGACATGGGGGGTAGATTGTGTCTTATACTATGACATGAGCAGGGGTAGGTTTTGTCTTATACTATGACATGGGGGTAGGTTTGTCTTATACTATGACATGGTGGGGGGGGGTAGGTTATGGCATGGGAGTAGGTTTTCTCTTATACTATGACATGAGCGGTATTTTTATTTATACTATCACATGGAGCTAAGTTTTGTCTTATACTACGTCATAGGGTATAGATTTTGTGTTACAATATGACATGGGGGTATGTCTTGTCTTACACTATGACATGGGGTAGCTCTTGTCTTACACTATGACATGAGGGTAGGTCTTGTCTTACACTATGATATGTGGATTGGTCTTGTCTTACACTATGACATGTGGATAGGTCTTGTCTTACACTATGACAAGTGTGTAGGTCTTGTCTTACACTATGATATGTCGATTGGTCTTGTCTTACACTATGATATGTGGATAGGTCTTGTCTTACATTATGACAAGTGTGGGTCTTGTCTTACACTATGACAAGTGGGTAGGTCTTGTCTTACACTACGATATGTGCAGGTCTTGTCTTACACAATGAAAAGTGGGTAGGTCTTGTCTTACACTATGACATGTGGATATGTCTTGTCTTACACTATGACATGTGGGTAGGTCTTGTGTTACACTATGACATGGATATGTCTTGTCTTACACTATGACATGTGGGGTCTTGTCTTACACTATGACATGTGGGTAGCTATTGTCTTACACTATGACATGGGTAGGTCTTGTCTTACACTATGACATGTGGGTAGATCGTGTCTTACACTATGACATGTGGGTAGGTCTTGTCTTACACTAGTGACATGGAGGTAGGTCTTGTCTTACACTATGATATATGGCTAGGTCTTGTCTTACACTATGACACGTGGCTAGGTCTTGTCTTACACTAAGACATGGGGGTAGGTCTTGGTCTTGGCTTACACTATGACATGTGGGTAGGTCTTGTCGTACACTATGATGTATGGGTAGGCCTTGTCTTACACTATGACATGTTGGTAGGTCTTGGTCTTGGCTTACACTATGACATGTGGGTAGGTCTTGTCGTACACTATGATGTGTGGGTAGGTCTTGACATCTTGATACACTATGACATGTTGGTAGGTCTTGTCTTACAGATGATATGTGGATACACTATGACATGGGCTAGGTCTTGTCTTACACTATGATATGTGGCTAGGTCTTGTCTTACACTATGACATGTGGCTAGGTCTTGTCTTACACTATGACATGTGACTAGGTCTTGTCTTACACTATGACATGTGGCTAGGTCTTGTCTTACACTATGATATGTGAACTAGGTCTTGTCTTACTATGACCAGTAATTCTTGTCTTACACTATGACATGTGACTAGGTCTTGTCTTACACTATGACATGTGGCTAGGTCTTGTCTTAAACTATGACATGTGGCTAGGTCTTGTTTTACACTATGATATGTAGCTAGGTCGTGGCTTGCACTATGACATGGGGTAAGTTTTGTCTTACACTATGACATGTGGATAGGTCTTATATTACACTATGATATGTGGCTAGGGCTTGTCTTACACTATGACATGGGGTATGTATTGTCTTACACTATGACATGAAGGTAGGTCTTGTCTTACACTATGACATGGGGGTAAGTCTTGTCTTGTATGACATGTGGATATGTCTTGTCTTACACTAAGATGTTGGGTAGGTCTTGTTACACTAAACGACATGTCGGTAGGTCTTGTCTTACACTGTGACATGTGGGTAATCTTGTCTTACACTATGACATGGGGGTAGGTCTTGGCTTACACTGTGATATGTGGCTAGGTCTTGTCTTACACTACGACATGTGGATATGTCTTGTCTTACACTATGACATGTGGCTAGGTCTTGTCTTACACTATGACATGTGGCTAGGTCTTGTCTTACACTATGATATGTGGCTAGGTCTTGTCTTACACTATGACATGTGGCTGAGGTCTTGTCTTACATTCACTATGACATGTGACTAGGTCTTGTCTTACACTATGACATGTGGCTAGGTCTTGTCTTACACTATGACATGTGGCTAGGTCTTCTCTTACACTATGACATGTGGGTAGGTCTTGTCTTACACTATGACATGTGGCTAGGTCTTGTCTTACACTATGACAAGTCGGTAGGTCTTGTCGTACACTACGACATGTGGTAGATCTTGTCTTACACTATGACAAGTGGGTAGGTCTTCTCTTACACTATGACATGGGCGGTAAGCCTTGTCTTACACTATGACATGTGGGTAGGTCTTGCATTACACTATGATATGTATTAGGTCTTGTCTTACACTACGACATGTTGGTAGGTCTTGTCTTACACTAGGACATGTTGGTAGGGCTTGCCAAACTATGATGTATGGCTAGGTCTTGTCTTGCACTAAGACATGTTGGTAGGGCTTGTCTTACGCTATGACATTTTGGTTGGACTTGTCTTACACTAAGACATGTTGGTAGGTCTTGTCTTACACTATGACGTGTGGGTAAGTCTTGTCTTACACTATGACATATGGGTAGATCTTGTCTTACACTATGACATGTTGGTAGGTCTTGTCTTACACTATAATATGTGGGTAGGTCTTGTCTTACACTATGACATGTGGGTAGGTCTTGTCTTACACTATAATATGTGGGTAGATCTTGTCTTACACTATGACATGTGGCTGGGCCTTGCATCACACTATGATATGTGGCTAGATTATGTCTTACAATATGGCATGTAGGTAGGTATTGCCTTACACTCTGATATGTGGGTAGGTTTTGTCTTACACTATGACATGTGGGTAGGGTTTGTCTTACACAAGACATGTTGGTAGGGCTTGTCTTACACTATGACATGTTGGTAGGTCTTGTCTTTCACTATGATATGTGGGTAGGTCTTGTCTTACACTATGATATGTGGGTAGGTCTTGTCTTACACTAGGACATCTGGGTAGGGTTTGTCTTACACTAAAACATGTTGGTAGGTCTTGTCTCACACTAAAACATGTTGGTAGGGCTTGTCTTACACTATGATATGTGGGTAGGTCTTGTCTTACACTATGATATGTGGGTAGGTCAAAGTCCTAAACTATGACATCTGGGTAGGGATTGTCTTACACTAAAACATGTTGGTAGGTCTTGTCTTACACTAAAACATGTTGGTAGGGGGTTGTCTTACACTAAGACATGTTGGTAGAGCTTGTCTTACACTAAAACATGTTGGTAGGGCTTGTCTTACACTAAGACATGTTGGTAGGAGTCGTCGTACACACCAAGACATGTTGGTAGGTCTTGTCTTACACTAAAACATGTTGGTAGGGGTTGTCTTACACTAAGACATGTTGGTAGAGCTTGTCTTACACTAAGACATGTTGGTAGGTCTTGTCTTACATTAAGACATGTTGGTAGGGCTTGTCTTACACTAAGACATGTTGGTAGGGCTTGTCTTACACTAAGACATGTTGGTAGGACTTGTCTTACAGTAAGACATGTTGGTAGGCTTTGTCTTACACTAAAACATGTTGGTAGGGCTTGTCTTACACTATGACATGTTGGTAGGGATTGTCTGATACTAAGACAGTTTGGTAGGGCTTGTCTTACACTATGACATGTTGGTAGGTCTTGTCTTACATTAAGACATGTTGGTAGGTCTTGTCTTATACTAAAACATGTTTAAGGTAGGGCTTGTCTTACACTATGACATGTTGGTAGATCTTGTCTTACATTAAGACATGTTGCTAGGGCTTGTCTTACACTAAACATGTTGGTAGGGCTTGTCTTACGTTAAGACATGTTGGTAGGTCTTGTCTTGCACTAAAACATGTTGATAGGGCTTGTCTGATACTAAGACATTTAGGTAGGGCTTGTCTTACACTATGACATGTTGGTAGGTCTTGTCTTACATTAAGACATGTTGGTAGGTCTTGTCTTATACTAAAACAAGTTTGTAGGGCTTGTCTGATACTAAGACATGTTGGTAGGTCTCGTCGTGTACTAAGACATGTTGGTAGGACTCGTCGTGTACTAAGACATGTTGGTAGGACTCGTCGTGTACTAAGACATGTTGGTAGGACTTGTCGTGTACTAAGACATGTTGGTAGGTCTCGTCGTGTACTAAGACATGTTGGTAGGTCTCGTCGTGTACTAAGACATGTTGGTAGGACTCGTCGTGTACTAAGACATGTTGGTAGGACTCGTCGTGTACTAAGACATGTTGGTAGGACTCGTCGTGTACTGAGAGAGGACTCGTCGTGTACTAAGACATGTTGGTAGGACTCGTCGTGTACTAAGACATGTTGGTAGGACTCGTCGTGTACTAAGACATGTTGGTAGGACTCGTCGTGTAGGACTCGTCGTGTACTAAGACATGTTGGTAGGTCTCGTCGTGTACTAAGACATGTTGGTAGGACTCGTCGTATACTAAGACATGTTGGTAGGACTCGTCGTGTACTAAGACACGTTGGTAGGACTCGTCGTGTACTAAGACATGTTGGTAGGACTCGTCGTGTACTAAGACATGTTGGTAGGACTCGTCGTCTACTAAGACATGTTGGTAGGGTTTGTCGTACACTATGACATGTTGGTAGGGCTTGTCTTACACTATGATATGTTGGTAGTTCTTGTCGTACACTATGACATGTTGGTAGTTCTTGTCGTACACTATGACATGTTGGTAGGGCTTGTCGTACACTATGACATGTTGGTAGGGCTTGTCTTACACTATGATATGTTGGTAGTTCTTGTCGTACACTATGACATGTTGGTAGGGCTTGTCTTACACTATGACATGTTGGTAGGGCTTGTCGTACACTATGACATGTTGGTAGGGCTTGTCTTACACTATGATATGTTGGTAGGGCTTGTCTTACACTATGATATGTTGGTAGGGCTTGTCGTACACTATGACATGTTGGTAGGGCTTGTCTTACACTATGACATGTTGGTATTGTCGTACACTATGACATGTTGGTAGGGCTGTCTTACACTATGATATGTTGGTGGGCTTACACTATGATCTTACACTATGACATGTTGGTAGGGCTTGTCTTACACTAAGACATTTTTTTTTTTATGTTTGTTTGTTTTATGTGTGTGTGTTACATTTTATTGAAATTTCATCAAAACATCAAGTGAAGGCATTATTTCAGATATTCAAGTATTTAAGGTGAAAATAGGTACAAGAATTCTTGAAACATCATCAATGCATCTCTATCAAAGTCGAACTTGCTTTGAATGAATACATTCACAAATATGCAAATAAAGGGCAAACAGCAATGACATTCAAGTGAGGAATCAGCAATCAAACTATGGCAAATTGGTAATTATCTGAGAATTACAAAACATTATTAAGAAAATGTTAACATGAAAAGGTATGCATATTATTGGCTATATAAGTCATGGGTTCCAGAACTTGTTTCGTCTCTGTGTTGCTTTCTATAGATTATAGATGCAATGTTTTGAAGATCAAGCTTTTAAGATGGGGTAGCAATGTCTAAATGTTGTGCACATGGTCTCCATAGTCGCAGTCTTCCATAATCCGGATCGTCTGGTCTTGCCAATTACGGAGATGTCGTTGTCGCATTTTCGCATATGGGCTGTCGTCTTCGCTGTTCTTGACGATGAAGTTTCTTATCCTTTGGTTGGTAACACAATACTCAATAATGAGATCATCAGTCTCTGCAAGAATAACATGTGTCGTTTGAAATGTGTCTAACACGAGCTTTAAAATGTCCTTGTTGCGGTCTGGCTGTGTTATATGCCTCCCTGTGTCTTTCGTGATTTTGAAGATCTGGACGCTTATTTTATCACAGTGAAGTTGCTTGATCATGTCAGCAAAGCGTGTGTGATTACTGTTACCACCTTGTTGGTTTTCCATGGATGAGTTTTCCTCACTTGTGGGAGAGCTTTCTTTTGTCATATTCGGTCTCACTGTCAATGACGTGATAGATGTGTCAGAAATGTGTAGATCTATCTTCTTCTCGGTGTGTTTCGTATCTGTCGCTGTGTTGTCTAGGTTGTCGTCTAGGTTGTTTGATTCACTGATTGTATTTCCGACTATAGACGTGTCGTCAAGGGGCGATGTTGCGGTTGACACACTGAATAAATGGATAGCACTGTTCTTACACTGGATTGAGTTCGTATTGTTGTTGTTTGTTTGTTAAATGTCAGAAGGTCCATTTTCTTTGTTTTCAATAAAATCCGTGCTCGTAGATGTGTCGTCAAGAAGCGATGTTACGGCTGACACGCTGAACAAATGGATAGCACTGTCGTTACTCTGGATTAAGGCCGTACTGTTGTTGTTTGCTTGTTGAATGTCAGCACTTCGAATTTCTTTATTTTCAATAAAGTCCATGTTCGTAGATGTTGTTGCTGTCTTTGTTGCTACTCTTATATGGTGTTGTTGTTTCTAAAGTTGTTTTCGTCTTACTTGGCTCGGCGACTTCCGTCTGAAGCTGGTGCAGGAGTTGAATGATGACCGTCGACACACTCATGTCGGCCATCTCCATGCCATCAAATCGAAGGACGAGGGTAGTACGCTCTCTATTTCCAGCTACCTTGAAGGAGGGAGAGGTGAGATTCCTCTAAAAATGCTGTTGATGAGACATTCCAGCATCGTCGGAAGTCCGCTAACTGGCATATTGATGTCGTTCAACCTCAAAATAAACTTGAAATCATAAAAAGGGCGAGAGCTCACGAAACCACGTCTGTCCTGCTCAGTAACCAAACCGGAACCTTACATGTTGGTAGGGCTTGTCTTACACTAAGACATGTTGGTAGGTCTTGTCTTACACTAAGACATGTTGGTAGGGCTTGTCTGATACTAAGACATGTTGGTAGGGGTCTGATACTAAAACATGTTGGTTATCGTCGTGTACTAAGACATGTTGGTAGGGCTTCGTACACTGATAGGACTACTAAGACATGTTGGTAAGGCTTGTCGTGTACTAAGACATGTTGGTAGGACTCGTCGTACACTAAGACATGTTGGTAGGACTCGTCGTGTACTAAGACATGTTGGTAGGGGCTTATCTGATACTAAGACATGTTGGTAGGACTTCGTGATACTGACATACTAAGACATGTTGGTAGGACTCGTCGTGTACTAAGACATGTTGGTAGGACTCGTCGTGTACTAAGACATGTTGGTAGGACTTATCTGATACTAAGACATGTTGGTAGGACTCGTCGTGTACTAAGACATGTTGGTAGGACTCGTCGTGTACTAAGACATGTTGGTAGGACTCGTCGTGTACTAAGACATGTTGGTAGGGCATACTAAGACATTTGGTAGGTCTCGTCGTGTACTAAGACATGTTGGTAGGACTCGTCGTGTACTAAGACATGTTGGTAGGACTCGTCGTGTACTAAGACATGTTGGTAGGACTCGTCGTGTACTAAGACATGTTGGTAGGACTCGTCGTGTACTAAGACATGTTGGTAGGGGTACTAAGACATGTTGGTCTCGTCGTGTACTAAGACATGTTGGTAGGACTCTAAGACATCGTGTACTAAGACATGTTGGTAGGACTCGTCGTGTACTAAGACATGTTGGTAGGACTCGTCGTGTACTAAGACATGTTGGTAGGACTCGTCGTGTACTAAGACATGTTGGTAGGACTCGTCGTGTACTAAGACATGTTGGTAGGACTCGTCGTGTACTAAGACATGTTGGTAGACGTGTACTAAGACATGCTTATCTGATACTAAGACATGTTGGTAGGACTCGTCGTACACTAAGACATGTTGGTAGGACTCGTCGTACACTAAGACATGTTGGTAGGACTCGTCGTACACTAAGACATGTTGGTAGGTCTCGTCATGTACTAAGACATGTTGGTAGGACTTATCGATACTAAGACATGTTGGTAGACTCGTCGTGTACTAAGACATGTTGGTAGGTCTCGTCGTGTACTAAGACATGTTGGTAGGACTACTAAGACATGTTGGTAGGACTCGTCGTGTACTAAGACATGTTGGTAGGCTTATCTGATACTAAGACATGCTGGTAGGACTTGTCGTGTACTAAGACATGTTGGTAGGACTCGTCTGTACTAAGACATGTTGGTAGGTCTCGTCGTGTACTAAGACATGTTGGTAGGTCGTGTACTAAGACATGTTGGTAGGACTTGTCGTACTAAGACATGTTGGTAGGTCTCGTCGTGTACTAAGACATGTTGTAGGGCTTGTCGTGTACTAAGACATGTTGGTAGGACTCGTGTACTAAGACATGTTGGTAGGTCTCGTCGTACTAAGACATGTTGGTAGGACTCGTCGTGTACTAAGACATGTTGGTAGGACTCGTCGTGTACTAAGACATGTTGGTAGGACTCGTCTTGTACTAAGACATGTTGGTAGGACTCGTCGTGTACTTGTTGGTAGGGCTTGTCTTGTACTAAGACATGTTGGTAGGGCTTGTCGTCGACATAGGGCTTGTCGTACACTAAGACATGCGTGTTGGTCTTGTCTTACACGTTGACAGGTGGTAAGTCATATTTTACACTTTGACAAAGTACGAGATGATAGATACAGTTTTTCATGAAGTAAAATTTGGCTGACAACTGGTATAATAGCTACGTCTTTGTTGTTACAGCGTTACATGATCAAACTAATCAAATAAGTATATATTTATTTAGAAAAAGCCTTTAATGTTAGAGAGTATCATTTAACACTGCAATTTTTAAGCTCGTCTTTTTGCCTTTTTTCGTGTGGTTGTGTGTAGTGAGTAAGTAATATTTTTTTTATTATTTCAGTTTTGTAATGCGCCTAGAGCTCTATGACATGTTGAAGCAATATAAATGTGCATTATTAATTATTATTATTATTATTATTATTATTATTATTATTATTATTATTATTATTATTATTATTATTATTATTATTATTATTATTATTATTATTATTATTATTATTATTATTATTATTATTATTATTATTATTATTATTATTATTATTATTATTATTATTTTATTATTATTATTATTATTATTATTATTATTATTATTATTATTATTATTATTATTATTATTATTATTATTTCTCATGACATACTTCCTAGGTATTGCACAGCTTTTCCAGAAGGTATAAACAAGAGAATCCAATTTCATATTTTCATGTCCAAGTTCTGGTACTTTCCAGGAGGTGTAATTGACTTTTTAAAAACATTATTCTTGGTCTCATGTCCTTTTCGTAGCATAAACATAGCCACGACCAAATGGACTATAGGTACAAGTCATATTTCTTAAAACGTATACTGCTTCTTTCAATGAATTGAGATAGTTATCTTTATATTCGTATCGAGTGAGTGATTATCTTTTATTTTGTGACATTATCGTGTTGTTGCAATTTCATTGCCCATTAATTTCTAACCTTTGGAACATACTCAGTGACTATATTTACTCGATCTTACACCCTTTTAAGTTTTATTCTTGGTCCATTTTCAAATGTCACAATGATTTGATTTGACCTGTTTTTATTGATTTGATTTGATTTGCACTCATTCACAAGTAAACTGTTTCCTGGTAAGATCTCGTAATTTCGTCCCGAATGCCCTGTAAACAGCTGCCATGGAATCTTTAACGTGCACAGAGCGGTGTGGTCTGACACGGAACATCCCTTTTATTCTACGTCTTCAAAGGGATTGATGCACTTTAATCGATCAGGAATAGACGGGAAGGGGGGGGTTGGGAGTATGAGAGGGGGGGGGCTGGATTTCCTCGAAACAACTTCAGAGAATGCGTCAATCTGTTGGGCACAAATCCACGGTCTTTTAGTCGAGAGATCGACACCTGTCCTCTGAACCACTAAGTTCCTGATTGACACGAAGCGTGAATTTTTACCAGGATTCTTATGTGGTAACAGAAGATTCGACTCGCCGCCCCCCCCCTTCCCCCTCCTCATGCCTTATTCCTTGCCTCATGGAGCCTAGAGAAATAACACCTTAGAACTAGTCTAATCGGCTATTTGACATACATAGCCTGGTAATAATGCTGTCAGACTAGAAATCGTGAGGTCCTAGGTTCGAATCCTGCCAATGCTAAAACCGACATTGCAAACAAGTACCAGTATCTACAGACTAGCAAAATGTCCACAAGACTAATGTGTTATCATATGTTCCATTTGACGCTATAGAAATTAAGATAAGCTCCGGTTCTATTGGCCAACAATTTATATTGGCTGTAGAAAGTTGGTGTGCAAATATGAGTGTCTTAACATAATTTATTAATCTTATAAAAGCAGGCTTTGACCAATTCTTTTAAAGATTAAGCGAAACCTTCGGAATATAAAGAAAGTTACGCGCTACCAGCTACGAGATAATGATACGTGTTTCGATAACTGCAGTATTCTCGGTCAGTAGTCTCCCTTTGATATTATCCTGAGATGCATTATATCATTATCAATCTACCCAGATACCTTCAGAATGCTTTAATCACACCTTTATGGAATTTACGTAATGTCTTATTGAATACGTGTCTATTGAATACACTATTTAATGTCGAGGTTTGTAAACCTCACGAAGAATGGTTCTCTTTACTTGATAGTGTCACTGAGGCCAAACCTGCTATCGAACATTATACTAATCTTATTATAGCCTGGCTTATTGTAAGGTTTCAATGTAACGCACATACAGATATGTGTTTTGTATGGCAATAGACAACGTGTCAATTCTGTTAAGATCAACACGTCTATTCTATGGTAAAACATTATTGATGTTTGTGCTCGTTTTTCTACCTTGAAACAGTACCACTTTCGTTGATTATTTTGGTTCTTTCTTTCTTTATCAGCTCCCATTCTACCTTCCGGTGTGTGGGTTTTAGATGCCCGAAATGATCTTTCTCCAGGCTGCCCTGTCCTGACAGTTTCTGTTGCCTTCCGTGAAAGTTAAGGTTTCTTACGTTAACGCCTCTTTTATATCTTCTTCACACTTTCTCCGAGGTCTGCCTTTTGGTCTTTTACCTTGAGTTTTAGCACTATATACTGATTTAGCTATTTTATTGTCATTCATTCTGTTAACATGCCCAAACCATCTCAGTTGATTCATTTCTATCTTAGCTTTTATGCCATCTGCTTTGCTTTGATCTCTTATTGTTGTGTTTCTGATTTTGTCTCTTTAGTTTTCCCTACTACTCTTCTTAGATATTTCATTTTGCCTGCCTACATTCTACTGTATTCCCTGCTGTCTAAGGTCCAGGTTTCACTGCATATAGAGGAGAGACAATAAACTGTGTTGTATATTGTCATTTTGGTTTTTGTTGGACAATTCTTGTTGACCTACAAATGCTTTCCTAGATGGTTATATATTGCACTTGCCTTTTTTATTCTCTGGCTGAATTCTTCTCTTTAGTTTTCCCTCTGAGTTAATCATTACTCCTAAGTAATTGTAGCTTTGAACTTGTTCTAAATTCTCCTGCCTAATTTAAGATTTTGTGTTTCAGCTTCCCCAGTTACTAGCATTGTTTTGGTTTTCTTTGCATTTATTCTCATTCTTTTTTATTTAATTCATTATTCGTTATGTTGATATTTGACTGAGGTCACTTTCTGATTTTCCAAACAGAAGTAAATCATCAGCAAATGAAAGCACTAATACATTTACTGGTTTGAGCTTCCACATACCTACATTCATTTTGTTCATTTTTGAGGATGCCTTGAGGACTGAATCCATAAATTTGATAAACAAAAGAGGACTTAGATACAATCCTGTCTTACCCTATATCTGCATCAAATTCCGTAGATACCTTTCCAGCTACTCTCACTGCACACGTTGGTTTATTGTAAAAACGTTTAATGGCTTCTATTAAATTTTGCTCTACGTTGTGTTCTTTTAAGAAATGCCACAGTCCTCAAATCCCTCCTCACAGTGTCAAATGCCTTTTCTATGTCAATAAAACACAGGTGCAAGTCAATGTTTCTTCAAGGAATGTTTCAATTATTTATCTAATTGTAAATATGTGATCTTGTACACTTCTTCCTGGTCTGAATCCACTCTGGTGTTCTTCAATCTGATCCTCTTCTCTTTTCCTTAGTCTCATTTCCAGAATCCTGGCATACACTTTTCCTGGTACGCTAAGTAGAGATATCCCTCTATAGTTTGAGCATTCCATAGTTGATCCTTTCTTATGTACTGGTACTACCGTTCCCTTTTTCCAGTCGTCTGGCACCTGTTTGGACTTCCATGCTTGTCGGCATATTGCATGTAGTAGTTTGTCTGCCTCTCTCCCTTGGTTTTTAATCATGTCTGAATAAAGTTGATCTGTACCTGGGGCTTTTCTTAATTTCACTTCTCTTATAGCTGTTTGGATTTCCTTCCCATTGATATATCTACATCTCCAGCTGTCTCCTTTGGATTACTTGATATTCTTACTAATTGATCTGTACTCATCGTTTTCATACGTTCTGAGGGATTATGTAATTATTGAAAATACTTTCTTCACGTGTCCATGATTTCACTGTCTCCTTTCATTATTTCTCCTTTTGGCGTTCTTAATTTGTCGTATTGGGCATGTTTTGGTCTTTCTTTATGCTCTTCATTGCTACACCAGAACAGCTTTTGATTTCCTTGATAGCTTTTTTTAAGTCTTTGTCCAAACTCTTCCCACTGTTCCTGTTTTGCTTTCTAACTTCCTTTGATGTCTTTGTTTGCAAGTATTTCTTCCAGGCATCTTTTCTTTTCTTTTGATTTTAGTCTTGACATTCTCCATTCCACCATGCTGTCCTTTTTCCCATCTCCTTTAATTTGTTTCCATACCACAGACATATTCAGTACAACTGAGGAGTGTTTCTTTATATATTTGCCACTTTTCTTCTATTGTGCTATCATTCAGATCCATCTGCCTTTCACTGATAGATCTTTTTATCCTGGATTCGTACATCTGTTTTAATATTGGTTTATTTAGTTCTTCTATTTTGAGTTTAGTAGCTTTCTTCTCTTTCCTTTCCTGTTTGTTTTTTTCAGCTAATAATCTCATTTTGGCTATCACTAAGTGATGATTACTAAATATTTCAGCTCCTCTGCTTACTCTCTAGCATCCAATGTACTGTAAAAAGGGAGTTGCTAAATTTTTTTGCAGTCTATGTTTGACTTTTCACATCTGTCTTCATTTACTCTTGTATATTTATTATTTTAGTACATATATATGTTAAAACTCAATATGGCAACTATTTAATGGGATGCGTTGATTATCTGTGGGGGTTGTAGTTCCATAAGAGCAGGAATGGCTGACTTTAAAGACTAGATGATCACATCCGTGTCACGAAGTGTGCCAATCATTACGCTCTCAAATGTGCTCTCTGGGCTCTCCTTAGGGACAAGTTCCAGTACGACAATGTTGTCCTCACAGTTCAAGACTCCCATGACATCGTACGTACACACGTCAAAACACGTTATGGGCTTGTATACACCGACATGACCAAGCAAGGATATATTTTTTTATTAGTCAATCCAATCAGCACACAAGTGAATGAATACATTGTTTAATACTTTATCATATGTCATTTTGAAGTAGAAATAATCTGTACAGGCTTATTGTTTTATTAGCATCCATTGTTTGTCAGTAGACCCTTAATAAACTGTGAATTGTTTTAAATATTGTGTTTTGGATATAGCAAATACAAAAATCATAATCATATGCGAAACGTGTCAGAGGCTAGGTAGGTCGTTTGACTTTTAAATACCCCATACATCTTAATACATTTATGGGTTCTCAAAAATGATTGAACCCACAATATTCAATCAGGACAATACACATTCATTCATTATATAAATGTTTTAAATTATAAAGCGCCTTATCAATGGCATTTTTAAAAGCATTGATACTTTTTTAATTTTTTGTTTTGAACTGTAAACTAGTCTATGCTTTGACTGTACTTATAATAAATAAAAATATTTATGTCTAACAGAGGTAGAACTTCCTGTAATCTATACATTAAATCTATATCCCCGAGTAAAATTTACATGAGAATAAAAAATGATGAATGATATGACATGTCTATCTATGGTATCTCTATTACGTCATCGTCGATAACCTTCTTTGACCTGTTAATAGGATGATGATGGTGTGTCATTATGATATATATATATATATATATATATATATATATATATATATATATATATATATATATATATATATATATATATATATATATATATATATATATATATATATATATATATATATATATATATATATATATATATATATATATATATATATATATATATATATATATATATATATATATATATATATATATATATATATATAGTCAAGAGCAAAATTAATTTGACACTTCTTATATTAACATGTAATTTTTAATCATCAAATATATAGTTTTAAATAAGCCACTTATCATATTAGAAATAATTAGTGTTGTACAACATGCCGTGTAACATGCAGTGGGTATCTTTTATGTTTGTTTGTGTTTTATGACTTGCAAAATGAAGACAGAGTTGTATTGATTTACACGTACGTCTGTGAAGAAGTGCGCAAGTATACTCTGTGGACCAGATCCTAACTTTCCAAGATACTAATCCTCCTCCTCCTCTTCCTCTTCTAAACAGTTTTGCTTCAAGGCAGTTTCTCATTCTCAAAAACAATTAAATTAATGGCATGGAACCATGGCCTGCTGTCAGTCCAGTTGTGAGATGTATCGAGCATTTTATATGATTATTTTAGATCGTGAAGTTCGGGCAACAAAGCCAGCACCCTGGACATTCGACGAACTCTTGGAATGCCTCGTAAGCACATGGAATGATGTCTTCGAGATGGTCCATATAAACGAATGTTCACTTTTATTAACCAAATACTCATTTGTTCGTCATTACTGGTGTAACAAATTTTACAACTTTCAATTTTTGAATGACTTTCTTTGTAACCTCACAGACTGAACAATTTGTATTTTTAAAGAACAAGATTATGTGTCTTATTTTATAATTAAAGTTGGTTTCATATGATGTCTGACCCGTTTATGTTTCAATTTGTTTACTTGGTTTGTGGTTGTTTTTTTTTACAAAATGCCAAAGTTAATTCCGCTCGTGAGTATAAATTATATAACTATACAGATGAATATACCAGATGCAATCAATAATTAATGCAATTTGGTTTATTGCTGCAAAAGAGATATATTCAATAACAAGTAGTATTATACATCAAATTGAAACCACACACTAGGGAATCAAATCCCTATTATTATGCATAGTCTCTCAATAGCCACCGTTTAGTCAGGCCATGTATGCCAGCCTTGAAAAATTCTGACGTCTGATTATTCAACTAGTTCTTGACAACGGTCTTAACTTCGCGGCGTTCTCATATAGATGACCTCTCGAGGCTTCTTTCAAAGGGCCGAATAGATGTAAGTTAAATGAGGATGGGGCATGGTTTGCCACCCAAAGGAAGTGATTGCCTCCCTTGTCGTTATACTCGTGTGTGGGCGGGCATGATCGTGATAAAAAAAAGAATTTTCTCCATTTCCAAATGAGGTATCACACTCACCCGTCGAATTCTTGCTTTAAGCGGTTTCAATGTCTCTATGTATGATTCAGATTTCATTGTTAAGAAAGAGTCTTAGCAAATAGTCAGCGAGGATAACACCCTGACTGTTCAAAATATAGTCGCCATAATTATTCCTGTGGATTTTTCCGTCTTGATTTTTTTTTTCAGTACGGGAGATTTGGGGTGCCGCCATTCCATCGATCTTCTTTTAGATTCTGGTTCATAACAATTGACCCAAGTTTCATCTCCGGTGACAAGCTGTCTCAGTTGCCAAGCCGCAACAGTTCTGTGCAGCAATTCACTCTTTGAATCATGTGATCAGATGTGATATGTCGTTGTATCCAATGGGCACAAACTTAGAGAAATTAAGCGACGGGACGAGTTCATGAGCGCCTCCATGGCTTACATACAGGTTTGACGCCAACTCATCAAGCGTTGTTGGCCTGTCAGATTTGATAAGTGCTTCTGCTTGTGCCTTATTTGCATTGTTGACACAACAAGTTGGGCAAGCGATACGTGTTTTTGGCTACTAGGGTAGGCATTGGTTCTTCTTCATATTCACTGCTTAAACGTCTGCTCCACCTAAAACCATTACTGTAGTCCAAAGCTTTCATTTGATAAACATGTTGTAGTCGATGTTTATGGGAATTTCTCCTTCTCGTACAAGGAGTTCATAATAGTTCTTTGATTTTGACGGATCTCATGGGGGGGGGGGGGGGGGCGGTAATTTTACAACCAGGAGATTCCAACAAAATTCAACACAAATACAATTTTACCACTTTGGGTGCCAGAGTACATTGTCATGTAATGCCACTACTTTGCCAAATGTGACGTCATTTGCTTAAAATTGAGTTTACAAGGACATACATTGCATTAATTATTGACTGTCCGGACATATAGAAAAATAGCTAGTTAAATAGATAGAAAAACAGGCAGATAAATAGATAGATAGATCGATTGATAGATAGACATATTGATAGATATACACAGACAGATAGATAGATAGATAGATAGATAAATCGATTGATAGATAGATAGATATATAGATAAATATATAGGTATATAGATCGATAAATAGATATATAAGTACAGAGATATATAACATATTACGTAGATAGATTGGCTAAAAATTAAATTATATTAAACTGATATGTTTGTAAATATGCACACATATGTACATAGTATCATGTATTCTCTTAGGTCATCAGAAAAGTGGAAGAACGACTGTCAAATACTGACATTGCGGATGACGACAGTGTCGAAGGAGAAGCACTGAAAGAAGGTGTGTAAATTTCTTCAAATGTTGCCTATAGAGCCATGACCAGTTACACAATCCTCTGTTGTTGTTTTTTTTTTTTTTGGGGGGGGGGGGTTTGAGGGGGGCAGGGGGGGGCAATAGCATCACGCGCGGTAACACCTTATACACGTTTTAGCAACAAGTCTTAAACCACCTCGTTATTTAACATTGTAGATGATCTTAAACGTAATCAACAAAACACACAAAATTGCAGGGCTCAATTGATTGTAATCATTTGCTATTTTTATTGAACGTAATCCAACTTTTTGATATATACCAATTGTATGTTAAACAGTTGTATTTACTCCAGGAAAACATCACCCTCCCCTATTCTTGGAGTTTCTCATTCAAACAAGAGATAAAGGGGGGGGACGTGGGAGGGGGGGAGGAGGGGAGTTGAAGTTAACATCGGAGTGACAATCCATGGTGTTAAACCAACGCCATGTTTTCGTTAACTATAACAGCTAAAGTTTTTAATTTTCCACTTCCCCGCTATGGTGGTCTGGGGGCGGTTTTGGTAGGATTTTTGTTACATTTTGCCAGGGATTGCCCTGTAAATGGCCAAT
>JAXRKP010003160.1:0-17500 GCA_037039925.1 Doris montereyensis | reverse complement strand
GACTGTCTATTGACAACAGTTGACAAACAGACTGTCTATTGACAACAGTTGACAAACAGACTGTCTATTGACAACAGTTGACAAACAGACTGTCTATTGACAACAGTTGACAAACAGACTGTCTATTGACAACAATGGACAAACAGACTGTCTATTGACAACAGTGGACAAACAGACTGTCTATTGATAACAGTTGACAAACAGACTGTCTATTGACAACAATGGACAAACAGACTGTCTATTGACAACAGTTGACAAACAGACTGTCTATTGACAACAGTTGACAAACAGACTGTCTATTGACAACAATGGACAAACAGACTGTCTATTGACAACAGTTGACAAACAGACTGTCCATTGAGAACAGTTGACAAACAGACAGTCCATTGAGAACAGTAGACAAACAGACTGTCCATTGAGAACAGTAGACAACAGACTGTCCATTGACAACACTGTCCATTGAGAACAGTAGACAAACAGACTGTCTATTGACAACAGTTGACAAACAGACTGTCTATTGACAACAGTTGACAAAACAGATTGTCCATTGACAACACTGTCCATTGACAACAGTAGACAAACAGACTGTCCATTGACAACACTGTCCATTGAAAACACTGTCCATTGAAAACAGTAGACAAACAGACTGTCTATTGACAACAATGGACAAACAGACTGTCCATTGACAACAGTGGACAAACAGACTGTCTATTGACAACAGTGGACAAACAGACTGTCTATTGACAACAGTGGACAAACAGACTGTCTATTGACAACAGTTGACAAACAGACTGTCTATTGACAACAGTGGACAAACAGACTGTCTATTGACAACAGTGGACAAACAGACTGTCTATTGACAACAGTTGACAAACAGACTGTCTATTGACAACAGTTGACAAACAGACTGTCTATTGACAACAGTTGACAAACAGACTGTCTATTGACAACAGTTGACAAACAGACTGTCTATTGACAACAGTTGACAAACAGACTGTCTATTGACAACAGTGGACAAACAGACTGTCTATTGACAACAGTTGACAAACAGACTGTCTATTGACAACAGTTGACAAACAGACTGTCTATTGACAACAGTTGACAAACAGACTGTCTATTGACAACAGTGGACAAACAGACTGTCTATTGACAACAGTTGACAAACAGACTGTCTATTGGCAACAGTGGACAAACAGACTGTCTATTGACAACAGTTGACAAACAGACTGTCTATTGACAACAGTTGACAAACAGACTGTCTATTGACAACAGTAGACAAACAGACTGTCTATTGACAACAGTAGACAAACAGACTGTCTATTGACAACAGTTGACAAACAGACTGTCTATTGACAACAGTTGACAAACAGACTGTCTATTGACAACAGTTGACAAACAGACTGTCTATTGACAACAGTGGACAAACAGACTGTCTATTGACAACAGTGGACAAACAGACTGTCTATTGACAACAGTGGACAAACAGACTGTCTATTGACAACAGTGGACAAACAGACTGTCTATTGACAACAGTGGACAAACAGACTGTCTATTGACAACAGTGGACAAACAGACTGTCTATTGACAACAGTGGACAAACAGACTGTCTATTGACAACAGTTGACAAACAGACTGTCTATTGACAACAGTGGACAAACAGACTGTCTATTGACAACAGTTGACAAACAGACTGTCTATTGACAACAGTGGACAAACAGACTGTCTATTGACAACAGTTGACAAACAGACTGTCTATTGACAACAGTTGACAAACAGACTGTCTATTGACAACAGTTGACAAACAGACTGTCGATTGACAACAATGGACAAACAGACTGTCTATTGACAACAGTTGACAAACAGACTGTCTATTGACAACAGTGGACAAACAGACTGTCTATTGACAACAGTGGACAAACAGACTGTCTATTGGCAACAGTTGACAAACAGACTGTCTATTGACAACAGTTGACAAACAGACTGTCTATTGACAACAGTTGACAAACAGACTGTCTATTGACAACAGTTGACAAACAGACTGTCTATTGACAACAATGGACAAACAGACTGTCTATTGACAACAATGGACAAACAGACTGTCTATTGACAACAGTGGACAAACAGACTGTCTATTGACAACAGTTGACAAACAGACTGTCTATTGACAACAGTGGACAAACAGACTGTCTATTGACAACAATGGACAAACAGACTGTCTATTGACAACAATGGACAAACAGACTGTCTATTGACAACAGTGGACAAACAGACTGTCTATTGACAACAATGGACAAACAGACTGTCTATTGACAACAGTTGACAAACAGACTGTCTATTGACAACAGTTGACAAACAGACTGTCTATTGACAACAGTGGACAAACAGACTGTCTATTGACAACAATGGACAAACAGACTGTCTATTGACAACAGTGGACAAACAGACTGTCTATTGACAACAGTGGACAAACAGACTGTCTATTGACAACAGTTGACAAACAGACTGTCTATTGACAACAGTGGACAAACAGACTGTCTATTGACAACAGTTGACAAACAGACTGTCTATTGACAACAATGGACAAACAGACTGTCTATTGACAACAGTTGACAAACAGACTGTCCATTGAGAACAGTTGACAAACAGACAGTCCATTGAGAACAGTAGACAAACAGACTGTCCATTGAGAACAGTAGACAAACAGACTGTCCATTGACAACACTGTCCATTGAGAACAGTAGACAAACAGACTGTCTATTGACAACAGTTGACAAACAGACTGTCTATTGACAACAGTTGACAAAACAGATTGTCCATTGACAACACTGTCCATTGACAACAGTAGACAAACAGACTGTCCATTGACAACACTGTCCATTGAAAACACTGTCCATTGAAAACAGTAGACAAACAGACTGTCTATTGACAACAGTGTCCATTGCAAACAGTAGACAAACAGACTGTCTATTGACAACAGTGTCCATTGAAAACAGTAGACAAACAGACTGTCCATTGAAAAACAGTAGACAAAGAGACTGTCCATTGACAACACTGTCCATTGAAAACACTGTCCATTGAAAACAGTAGACAAACAGACTGTCTATTGACAACAGTGTCCATTGAAAACAGTAGACAAGCAGACTGTCTATTGACAACACTGTCCATTGAAAACAGTAGACAAACAGACTGTCCATTGACAACACTGTCCATTGAAAACACTGTCCATTGAAAACAGTAGACAAACAGACTATCTATTGACAACAGTGTCCATTGACAACACTGTCCATTGAAAACACTGTCCATTGAAAACAGTAGACAAACAGACTGTCTATTGACAACAGTGTCCATTGAAAAAAGTAGACAAACAGACTGTCTATTGACAACACTGTCCATTGACAACACTGTCCATTGAAAACAGTAGACAAACAGACTGTCTATTGACAACACTGTCCATTGAAAACACTGTCCATTGAAAACAGTAGACAAACAGACTGTCTATTGACAACACTGTCCATTGAAAACAGTAGACAAACAGACTGTCTATTGACAACACTGTCCATTGAAAACAGTAGACAAACAGACTGTCTGTTGACAACACTGTCCATTGAAAACACTGTCCATTGAAAACAGTAGACAAACAGACTGTCTATTGACAACACTGCCCATTGACAACAGTTGACAGACAGACTGTCCATTGACAACAGTTGACAGACAGACTGTCCATTGACAACAGTTGACAGACAGACTGTCCATTGACAACAGTTGACAGACAGACTGTCCATTGACAACAGTTGACAGACAGACTGTCCATTGACAACAGTTGACAGACAGACTGTCCATTGACAACAGTTGACAAACAGACTGTCCATTGACAACAGTTGACGAACAGACTGTCCATTGACAACAGTTGACAAACAGACTGTCCACTGACAACAGTTGACAGACAGACTGTCCATTGACAACAGTTGACAGACAGACTGTCCATTGACAACAGTTGACAAACAGACTGTCCATTGACATCAGTTGACAAACAGACTGTCCATTGACAACAGTTGACAAACAGGCTGCCCTCTGCAGAAATGATGAACAAGATACACCTACTATTCACACACAAATTTTACTGCTTTGAAATTGTAACTAACATAATTCTTTTTCTCCTCTTCTTTTTGTCGTCGTCGTTGTTGTTGTTGTTGTTGTTGTTGTTGTTGTTGTTGTTGTTGTTGCGGTGCATTTTACACAATCTGTAATAGTGTTTAATATTTTACTGTAAAACACCGTAGAGCATTTCGGTGAATGAAAGGCGCTCAACAAATGTATTGCTATTATTATTACTAATCCGAGCAAGAGAGACAAAAAAAACCCTGAAACAAACCGATCCCCCACCCCCCCCAAAAAAACCTCTAAAACAAACCGATCCCCCACCCCCCAAAAAAAACCCCTAAAACAAACCGATCCCCCACCCCCCCCAAAAAAAAACCCAAAACAAAACAAACAAAGAAACAAAGAACAACAACAAAAAAACAAAAAACAAACAACAGCAAAACAAACAAAAACAAAAACTCCTGGAAAACGCATTGAACAATTTATCATGGCACTATTTGTTTGTGTCCCTGTTGTGTCTATGTCATGACGTTATGTGACGAGTCGGAGGGCTCTGGCACAGCGGTGCCGTGGCAGCATCGTCGCGGTTCGTTGGCCAGGCTGTGCGTTTCCCGTGAATTTCACTGTCAGGTGGCTCACCGTAAACACATCGATGACATCAGATTGCATCCAGTTACTACACAAATGTGACTGTGACAGCCACAGTCACAACACTACACAAATGTGACCGTGACCGCCACAGTCACAACACTACACAAATGTGACCGTGACCGCCACAGTCACAACACTACACAAATGTAACTGTGCCAGCCACAGTCACAACACTACACAAATGTGACTGTGACCGCCACAGTCACAACACTGCACAAATGTGACCGTGACAGCCACAGTCACAACACTACACAAAATGTGACCGTGACCGCCACAGTCACAACACTACACAAATATAACCGTGATAGCCACAGTCACAACACTACACAAAATGTGACTGTGACAGCCCCAGTCACAACACTACACAAATGTGACCGTGACAGCTACATTCACAACACTACACAAATATAACCGTGACAGCCACAGTCACAACACTACACAAATGTGACTGTGACAGCCCCAGTCACAACACTACACAAATATAACCGTGACAGCCACAGTCACAACACTACACAAATGTGACTGTGACAGCCACGGTCAAAACACTACACAAATGTGACCGTGACAGCTACATTCACAACACTACACAAATATAACCGTGACAGCCACAGTCACAACACTACAGAAATGTGACCGTGACAGCTACATTCACAACACTACACAAATATAACCGTGACAGCCACAGTCACAACACTACAGAAATGTGACCGTGACAGCTACATTCACAACACTACACAAATATGACCGTGACAGCCACAGTCACAACACTCCAGAAATGTGACCGTGACAGCCACAGTCACAACATTACACAAATATAACCGTGACAGCCACAGTCACAACACTATACAAATATGACCGTGATAGCCGTAGTCACAACACTACACAAATATGACCGTGACAGCCACAGTCACATCACTACACAAATATAACCGTGACAGCCACAGTCACAACACTACACAAATATAACCGTGACAGCCACAGTCACAACACTATACAAAAATATGACTGTGACAGCCGTAGTCACAACACTACACAAATATAACCGTGACAGCCACAGTCACAACACTATACAAATATGACCGTGACAGCCGTAGTCACAACACTATACAAATATGACCGTGACAGCCACAGTCACAACACTACACAAATATAACCGTGACAGCCACAGTCACAACACTACACAAATATAACCGTGACAGCCACAGTCACAACACTATACAAATATAACCGTGACAGCCACAGTCACAACACTATACAAATATGACTGTGACAGCCGTAGTCACAACACTACACAAATATGACTGTGACAGCCGTAGTCACAACACTATACAAATATGACTGTGACAGCCGTAGTCACAACACTATACAAATATGACTGTGACAGCCGTAGTCACAACACTATACAAATATGACTGTGACAGCCGTAGTCACAACACTATACAAATATGACCGTGACTGCCACAGTCACATCACTACACAAATATGACAGTGACAGCCACAGTCACATCACTGACAAAGGAGTTCCAATGATGTCCTTTAGGTTCTTTTCGTTCATTGAAATTTACTCCTCCACCATATGGGAGGATCTTAGGGTGAATGGAAGAGGAAACAGCAAGATAAACGATACGTGAAAGAGGGCGAGGGAAGAAGTAAGACATACCAGCATCGCCCCCCCCCCATCCACACACAGAGTCTGTTAGTATTGTTATAACGACTATGTGATTTGGTAGTCCAAAGGCAAGGTGTCGACCTCTCAACCAAAAGGTAGTGGGTTCGAGCCCCGCCAAGGGTCGAACAATGTTCTCGATTATCTTTCGAGAAAAATCTCCCCCCCCCCTCCTACCTGGCCTAGGTAGGTGGATCGACACCTCGTCCCATCAGAGACGGGCGATAAAAAGGATCTCCTGTGTGCAGATCTCTTGGCTGTTTACAGGGCAGTCCCGGCAAAATTTAGAAATCCTACCAAAATCCCCGTTGTGGATGTGAGTAAATCAAATCAAATAAACAATCTAACTACTAGCTGTGGGCGTCTGGCGAAGTCTGGGTTAACATATTGTTTTTAAAATATAATTGTTGTGATATTTTACTCTGCGCCCTTGGGTTGCATAATAAGTACCCGTTACCCCCATTAGATTCCTCGTGTAATTTTCTTCTAGAAAACTCTGTGTTGTAACTTTGACATAATAATAATAATAATAATAATAATAATAATAATAATAATAATAATAATAATAATAATGATGATGATGATGATGATGATGATGATGGTGATGATGATGATGATGATGATGATGATGATGATAATAATAATAATAATAATAATAATAATGATGATGATGATGATGATGATGATGATGATAATAATAATAATAATAATAATAATAATAATAATAATAATAATAATAATAATAATAATAATAATAATAATAATAATACTACGGCTTTAGAATCCGTTTACAAACACCGATAAGGAAAACTAAGCTCTGTTCGGATATGAAAAACTAAAAGAAAGAAAAACACCACCAAAAACACTTCATCTCGGGCAGGCATTCGAGCCTATATCATATTGACATTTTTCTATCGCATCGCCTGAACAAGCATAAACATAGATGACACCGGCCAATATTCAAAATAGCTCAAAAATTTAAGCACGACTGTAAAACAGACGGGAGCAGAACGTGGCCAGTGAAAAACGATCTTACTGACAGCGGTGATAGCGGAATTCCGTTGTGTAGCGGTGATAGCGGAATTCCGTTGTATAGCGATGATAGCGGAATTCCGTTGTATAGCGGTGATAGCGGAATTCCGTTGTGTAGCGGTGATAGCGGAATTCCGTTGAATAGCGGTGATAGCGGAATTCCGTTGTATAGCGATGATAGCGGAATTCCGTTGTAGAGCGGTGATAGCGGAATTCCGTTGTAAAAAATGGAGAAGTATGTATAATAACTATAACCATGCTGAGTTGTTGCTATGTGGCCCTCATTAGGTATGACCTCAAAGCGACTCTCGGACTAGATATCTAGATCTATGTTCAAATCTTTGGGGTCTACACCACTTGTTGCTATGTGGCCCTCATTAGGTATGACCTCAAAGCGACTCTCGGGCTAGATATCTAGATCTATATTCAAATCTTTGGGGTCTACACCACTTGTTGCTATGTGGCCTTCATTAGGTATGACTTCAAAGCGACTCTCGGGCTAGATATCTAGATCTATGTTCAAATCTTTGGGGTCTACACGGTACTACACCACTTGTTGCTACGTGGCCCTCATTAGGGATGACTTCAAAGCGACTCTCGGGCTAGATATCTAGATCTATGTTCAAATCTTTGGGGTCCTACACCACTTGTTGCTATGTGGCCCTCATTAGGGATGACCTCAAAGCGACTCCCGAGCTAGATATCTAGATGTATGTTCAAATCTTTGGGGTCTACACGGTACTACACCACTTGTTGCTATGTGGCCCTCATTAGGATGACCTCAAAGCGACTCCCGAGCTAGATATCTAGATGTATGTTCAAATCTTTGGGGTCAACACCACTTGTTGCTATGTTGTCCTAATTAGGGGTGACTTCAAAGCGACTCCCAAGCTAGATATATAGATCTAGGTTCAAATCTTTGGGGCTACACCGTAAAATAGATATAAACGGAATGTACCGTACTGTTACTGCAGATAGATGCATTAGGGCAGATCTTTTTGGTCAGAAACGTAATGTAAGATTGCAATTCGACATGTTGATAACATTAGCTCATATAATATTAGTGATAAAAATGTGATATCGTCATTGCACGGTGTCGCTCTGCCCGTCAAGGAGAGCTCCAGGCATGTTTATATCGAACACAAGAGGATTGACGCTGTTGAAGGTTTTCCGGATGGTATTAACATTCACAGCACGAAAACTACCTCCTAGACTTGAACAAAAATAAGTCGGTTGTCAGCGAAACAATAAACTGATCACTTATTAGTCATCACAAAAAATATTTAATCGTTCGTAAGGTCAAAGCGGTACACAGAGATTCTATTACATTACTTATATATGCCATTTTGAATCTTTTACGTAAAATAATTTGAGCCTGATCGGTTGAGAAACAAAGACATTAGATCTACTCTAGGTCTAGTCGCACATTGGCGTGTTTGTATTCGGTTTAGAATATATCTACATGTATGAATATAATATATTACAGTATAATAGTACTATCTTCATACCTTTATTATTGCATAGTTCTACCTCAATTGTACTTTCTTTTTTTATCCCTTCTCTTGTATTGTTTCCTCTTTCCTCTTGATTTTCTATTTACTTATCCTTTCTACAATTACCCCCCCCCCCCCTTAGACATACTAGACATAGATCTGCAACTCCCTGTTACTAGACATGGATTTACAACTCTCTGTTACTAGACATAGATCTACAACTCTCTGTTACTAGATATCAATCTACAACTCTCTGTTACTAGACATAGATCTACAACTCTCTGTTACTAGATATCAATCTACAACTCTCTGTTACTAGATATAGATCTACAACTCTATATTTCCAGACATAGATCTACAACTCTCTGTTACTAGATATCAATCTACAACTCTCTGTTACTAGATATAGATCTACAACTCTCTGTTACTAGATATCAATCTACAACTCTCTGTTACTAGATATAGATCTACAACTCTCTGTTACTAGATATAGATCCACAACTCTCTGTTACCAGACATAGATCCACAACTCCTTGTTTACTAGATATAGATCTACAACTCTCTGTTACTAGATATAGATCTACAACTCTCTGTTACTAGACATAGATCTACAACTCTCTGTTACTAGATCTACAACTCTCTGTTACAGATCTACAACTCTCCTGTTACCAGACATAGATCTACAACTCTCTCTGTTACCAGACATAGATCCACAACTCCCTGTTACTAGATATAGATCTACAACTCTCTGTTACCAGACATAGATCTACAACTCTCCGTTACCAGACATAGATCTACAACTCTCTGTTACTAGACATAGATCCACAACTCCCTGTTACTAGATATAAATCTACAATTCTCTGTTACTAGATATAGATCTACAACTCTCTGTTACTAGACAGATCTACAACTCTCTGTTACCAGACATAGATCTACAACTCTCTGTTACTAGATATAGATCTACAACTCTGTTATATAGATCTACAACTCTCTGTTACTAGATATAGATCTACAACTCTCTGTTACTAGATATAGATCTACAACTCTCTGTTACTAGATATAGATCTACAACTCTCTGTTACTAGATATAGATCTACAACTCTCTGTTACCAGACATAGATCTGCAACTCTCTGTTACTAGATCTAGATATAAATATACAACTCTGTTCTTCAATATTTCATATTTTACCATTACGCCCCCCCTTTCCTTTCTATCTACTCATTTTCATTACAATTGCTTTCCTTTCAATCTCAATTTCATGGACTCTTCTTCTCTCCGCTTTTACTCCTTCCACTCACCTCCTTTCTCTTCTCCCTATGACGTCACACTGTGTGATGCCTATCTAATAAATAAAGTAACTAAAGTCCCTGGATGTGGTTTGATTTGAATTTGATTTGTTTTTATTTGATTGTACCCACATCCACAACTGAGGTGATCTCGGGGGCTTTGGTAGCATTTTTAATGTTGCCGGGACTGCCCTGTAAACAGCCAAATGATTTTATAGCGTGCACAGAGTTGTCATGTACACACGGGGCCTCCTTTTTATCGTAGCCCTCCGATACATCTATGACGTGTCGATCCACCTACCTGGACCAGGGAGGAAAGATTTGACTTGAAAAACCGGAGAGAACAATTTTCAACCATCGGGGTTCAAACTCACGACAATTGGGTTGAGAGGCCGATACCTTCCTCTGGACCACCGAGTTCCCTAAACTCCCTTCAAGGTGCTCGTATCCTATAAAGCCGGTTTCTACCGCATGAAGTCGAAACAGAACAGGTGATAATAAATAATCACCTCCGGAACAGGACGCTAGTCTGCCGTAAGTTTTTACTCTCCTAAGCTAGTGCTTGTACCCATTTTGCACCTGGGTCGAGTGGGGAAATGCCGGTTAATGCTTAGTGTCTTTCCCAAGGAACACAAGGTCAGACCTAGCATTTCTAACAAAAGTAACACAAGGTCAGACCTAGCATTTCTAACAAAGTAACACAAGGTCAGACCTAGCATTTCTAACAAAGTAACACAAGGTCAGACCTAGCATTTCTAACAAAGTAACACAAGGTCAGACCTAGCAGCATTGCTTATACAAGGTCAGACCAAGCATTGCTAACACAAGGTCAGACCTAGCATTTCTAACACAAGGTCAGACGTAACATTGTTAACACAAGGTCAAACCTAGCAGCATCGCTTATACAAGGTCAGACCAAGCATTGCTAACACACGGTCAGACCTAACATTGCTAACACAAGGTCAGACCTAGCCTTTCTAACACAAGGTCAGATCTAACATTGCTAACGCAAGGTCAAACCTAACATTGCTTACACAAGGTCAGACCTAGCATTGCTAACACAAGGTCAGACCTAACATCGCTTACACAAGGTCAGACCTAGCATTGCTAACACAAGTTTGGACCTAGCATTGCTTACACAAGGTCAGACCTAGCATTTCTAACACAAGGTCAGACCTAGCATTGCTTACACAAGGTCAAACCTAGCATTGCTTACACAAGGTCAGACCTTGGATGGCTTAGACAAGGCCAGACCTAGCATTACTAACAGAAGGTCGCAACTAGCATTGCTTACACAAAGTCAGACCTAGCATTTCTAACACAAGGTCAGACCTAGCATTTCTATCACAAGGTCGCAACTAGCATTGCTTACACAAGGTCCGACCTAGCGTTTCTAACACAATGTCAGACCTAGCACTGCTTACACAAGTTCAGACCTAGCATTGCTTAGACAAGGTCAGACCTAGCATTGCTTACACAAGGCCAGACCTAGCATTGCTTAGACAAAGGTCAGACCTAGCATTGCTAACACAAGGTCCGACCTAACATTTCTAACACAAGGTCAGACCTAGCATTTCTAACACAAGGTGAGACCTAGCATTTCTAACACAAGGTCAGACCTAGCATTTCTAACACAAGATCAGACATAGCATTTCTAACACAAGGTCAGACCTAGCATTTCTAACACAAGGTCAGACCTAGCATTTCTAACACAAGGTCATACCTAACATTTCTAAAACAAGGTCAGACCTAGCATTTCTAACACAAAGTCAGACCTAGCATTTCTAACACAAGGTCAGACTTAGCATTTCTAACACAAGGTCAGACCTAGCATTTTCTAAAATAAGGTCAGACCTAGCATTTCTAACACAAGGTCAGACCTAACATTTCTAACAGTAACACAAGGTCAGACCTAGCATTTCTAACACAAAGCCAGACCTAGCATTGCTGTAACTCGAACCCATACATTATAATTATAACCATCATACAATAAGGGTGTAGAAAGTGTCTCCTCTCTGACAAAGGGTTACACCCGAAACGTTACGTCTCTTTTGTATTCTTAAATGGAGCTGTCACTTATTAATGTCGTTTTTCACTGTTGTCATTTCAGCCCTCCATTAACTTTAACCTCCATTCTATTTACCCACGTTTTAAAGGAACAGCCAATATGACATCAATGACTTTTTTTACATCCACACAACCAAAACCAACACACTGACAGTGACACCCGCACATGAATTACAACATTGTTTGTATAGTTTCGGGGTTTTTTACCATCCCAATTGAATTTACTGTCCACTACAGGCAGTGATCTTTCCGTTTCAGTGGTTCGTTTGTTTCTCATTGAAATTAAGAGGAAACAGCAAGATTTAGATGAAAGATAAGTGAGGGGGGAAGTGAAAGAAATGAAATAGTAATACAACTAATAGGTTTGATTTTATTGATTTGATTTATCCACATCCACAACTAACTAAGATCCACATCCACATCTAAGATCCACATCCACATCTAAGGGATTTCATAGCCTTTTTACTTTTGCTCGGACTGCCCTGTAAACAACCCAAGGGATCTTTAACTTTAACGTGCAGTGTTGTGCATCTGCACACAGGACCTCCTTTTACTTGTTTGTCTCAGATGGGACTAGGTGTCTACCCACCTACCTGGATCGTGTGTGTGGGGGGGGGGGGGGAGAGAAAGGGAGTCACTCTAAACACAAAACAACCCACGAGAACATAATTACTTTCGATGTTGGGGCTTGAACTCACGACCTTTTGGTTGAGAGGTCGATACTTGCCTGTGGACCACCAAGTTTGTTTGCTTCATTGAAATTTACCCGTCCATCATTGCGGTGATCTCATGGAGAATTATGAGGAAGCAGCAAGATGAAATATAAGTAAAAGAGGGAAAGGAAAGAACTAGGACCTACCAGCAGCAACCCGCAAACTGTAAATACACAAACGCACATACAGACATGCGTTCTACAAGTATACACAATTATAGCACATTGAACATATAAATATATATATATACACACAGTACACACACACACAAAAGTCAATAAAGACAACAACAAAACAACAAAAAAGAAGACTCGTGTCACCATCTCATGGTATTGATAATTCCTTAAACTTTTATTATCACTTTTATCATTATCATTATTGATGACACGCCAACAAACACACTGTATCTGTTCAAAATTCAGCTTTGACAAGAACTGTTTCTGATTTCATTGAATATACTTATAAAACTCGTAACCTACATCTTTCTATATTAATTATTATATATAATATAACATACATATCTGGACACACACACACACACACATAAAAGTATATCATTATTATCATCACGTTCACAAGTTATTACACAGGTACACCATACTCAAAACACACACGCCTACCTAGACAGACAGACAAGTGGTCACATCCATCCAGTCAAACACAGTCAATCAGCCTCCTTTAATTTGAGTGCAAAAAGACTCTACAGTAACACTAACACTAAAGAATACACATACACTAACACACAGACACTAACATTAAAGCATACACATACACTAACACACAGACACTAACACTAAAGCATAACTTACACACAAACACTAAAGCATACACATACACTAACACACAGACACTAACACTAAAGCGTAACTAACACACAGACACTAACACTAAAGCATACACATACACTAACACACAGACATTAACACTAAAGCATACACATACACTAACACACAGACACTAACACTAAGCATGCACTAACACATAGACACTAACACTAAAGCATACACATACACTAACACACAGACACTAACACTAAAGCATACACATACACTAACACACACTAAAGCATACACTAACACATAGACACTAACACTAAAGCATACACTAACACTAAAGCATACACATACACTAGCACACAGACGCTAACACTATAGCATACACATACACTAACACACAGACACTAACACTAGAGCATACACATACACTAACCGTAAGAACAGGTCAGATATACACAGATCAGGCTAGTTTGGTGTTCACATTATATTTTTATTATATCGTAAGAAAATCGTAAAACTCGTCTTCTTAAGAGTTGGCAGTCCAGTGTTGCATTTAGGAGAGGTCAGGGAGTCCAGTTGGGAGAAAACTTACAACCAACTTCCGGTCATTTGGTAAAAAGAAGAAAAACGAAAAACAAACCACAAGACATTGACAAGGGAAAAGAAATCACTCAAACTCATTCGAAAGACAGGCCATCAGAATATTGCGCTAAATAATAAGAGGAAAGTTCATCGACATAAAAAAATAATCAAAGAATAGAGACAACAATGGCAGTGAAAGAAGTAGACAGCCAGACGACGTTGATATGGCGACAGACCACATACACTCTGCTAAGCCATACTCTTCCTTCTCCAACTCCAAAGGGTTCAACTCATCATCATTTCTTTGTCTCATTGAGGTTTACCCCGGCCACCATATACGATGATCTAGCAACGAGAAGCAAGTAGGAGGAAACAATGAGATGAAAGATAAGGAAAGAGGTAGAACTTACCACTAGCACCGCTAATCCACAACACGTCGACTAAGACTAACACTAAGACTAAACACGTCGACTAAGACTAACACTAAACACGTCGACTAAGACTAACACTAAGACTAAACACGTCGACTAAGACTAACACTAAGACTAAACACGTCGACTAAGACTAAACACGTCGACTAAGACTAACACTAAGACTAAACACGTCGACTAAGACTAACACTAAGACTAAACACGTCGACTAAGACTAACACTAAGACTAAACACGTCGACTAAGACTAACACTAAACACGTCGACTAAGACTAACACTAAGACTAAACCTAACACTAAGACTAACACTAAGACTAAACCTAACACTAAGACTAAACACGTCGACTTAGACTATCACTAAGACTAAACACGTCGACTAAGACTAACACAAAGACTAAACACGTCGACTAAGACTAACACTAAGACTAAACACGTCGACTAAGACTAACACTAAGACTAACACTAAGACTAAACACGTCGACTAAGACTAACACTAAGACTAAACACGTCGACTAAGACTAAACACGTCGACTAAGACTAACACTAAGACTAAACACGTCGACTAAGACTAACACTAAGACTAAACACGTCGACTAAGACTAACACTAAGACTAAACACGTGGACTAAACACTTCGACTAAGACTAACACTAAGACTAAACACGTCGACTAAGACTAACACTAAGACTAAACACGTCGACTAAGACTAACACTAAGACTAATACTAAGACTAAACACGTCGACTAAGACTAACACTAAGACTAAGACATTGTTAAGTCATAATGTTTTGGAGTGAAAGCCGTGTCAATCTAACTTCAGTACTTCTAACGACCCCTTTTATGTTCGTTTTAGATTTGATTTCAGTCATGTATATTTGGCTGCCAGGCCAGGGCTGCATGGAGAAAGATGACTTCGGCCATCTAAACCCATACGCTGGAAATGGGAGGTAGAATGGGATCTGATAAACACTAGAGGGAAGAAAGAAATACATTTGGCCTCAGGGCGGCAGGATGCTCACTGTACTAGTAAAATGCAGAGAATAAGGTATAACCCAAGACAACACGCCATCATGGTCCGTTCGTTTCATTACATTTGACTACGTCCACCATATGCGGTAATCTCAGGGTGAATTAAGAAGAGAATACAGCAAGGTTAAAGATAAAAGGAGAGAACCAAACAGAAGAAAAGGAAAGAAAGTAATAAAACCTAGCACCAGCCCACATCAGTGCTAGGATTGGAACCCAAGTCTGATGATGCAAAGTCCAGTATCCTATTCCTAACCACTCTGTCACCGACGCCAGGCTTGCCGCTCAAGCTGCCATAGTCGTAACAGACATTTGCCTTCTTCTTGCCGTGGTATTTTGGTTGGTGGTAGTAGTCACGGTAAGTACACGACATTGTAAAATGATATTATGTGTATATAAAAAAAAATGAGTGGCAGTAAATGGATGACAATAAGCTATACAATGTTGACTGACATTGACATTGACATTGACATTCATCGCTCACCACAGACACGAAGCTTTGGACCATAATAAAGATCAGAAAAATCACAACAGCACAACAATACGATGTAGGGTGGTAACTCAGACCACTTTGTTGTGGTGGGTGGGGAGAACAAGATGGCAACCACTACCACAACCACAACCACAACCACAGTCAACACATGGCATAGAACAACCCAAAACAACTCTATGATTTATATGGCTGGGGGGGCGTTTTATTGAGACATGCACAGGTGTAGTCAACAAAAAATAGTTTTATGTAGATTTGTTTAATTGAGAATTACCCGTCCACCATTGCGGTGATTTCAGGGTGAATTAAGAGGAAGCAGCGAGAGAACAGATAAGTGAATGAGTAAAAATAAAGAAGGGGAACCCTACCAGCAGCTCCACGCCAACCACCCACAGATTGTGTAAATCAAGTGTAATGTTCCTAGTGTATTGCCTATGCCTGAGTCTAAGTATACCCGTAATACATTCTTACACTTACAGCTTGTAGTTGTAGTAAGTTTCATGGAGGCTTGCTTACAAGGGGGTCTATTGTGATTACATCAAACAAACAAACAAAGACACAAACCAACAGAGAAAAACATCGCTCATGAAAACAATCTAATTCCTTGTTTTGGATCGCGTAACCATGACTACCACAAAAGCAAGCCATGAAGTAAGTACGAGAGTGACACTTTCATATTATATACTTGTATACTTTCTGATATAATATACGTAGTAATACTGACATAATAATATACAAGATATACGTCAACGATAGATACGACATACACACAAACACGCATATAGCTTGTCTGACCACAGCGTCCAAAGTCTTGAGTTTGTCTGCTTTTTCCCCATCTTGGGTACCTACTGGATAGCACAAACAACTATGGAATTTAGCCCCAATGACAAAACATGATGTAAAACAACTATGGAATTTAGCCCCAATGACAAAACATGATGTAAAACAACTATGGAATTTAGCCCCAATGACAAAACATGATGTAAAACAACTATGGAATTTAGCCCCAATGACAAAACATGATGTAAAACAACAGCAACAACGGCAAGAAGATCAACTCAAACTCAAACAGAAAGCCATAGACAGAGACCTACCTACACAACTTCGTCAATTTCCTTTTCCCATGTGTGCTTCCTTACTACACCTACACTTGACCTTGACCCCCCCCCCCATCCACCATGTGTGGTGA
>JAXRKP010000316.1:355000-361082 GCA_037039925.1 Doris montereyensis | reverse complement strand
TCTCTCTCTCTCTCTCTCTCTCTCTTCTATCTCTCTCTCTCTCTCTCTCTCCTCTCTTCCTCTCTCTCTCTCTCTCTCCCTTTCCTTGTCTTGCTCTCTCTGTGATTTGCTTCCTCCAGACTATACTGCAATTACTAAGTGTTTAATGAGTGCGGCCATCTTGTAAAATTGTATGCGCTCCTAAAACTAAAAGATACCCGTCTTTAATCATCATATGAATAGGAACTTAACAAGTCTAAATGGATTTTGACCTTAGAATGCTCTAGTTAAAGTTTTGTTAATTGAACTATTTTTCTTCTTTTGTTCCAACTTTTCATCGTTTACTTGTTTTTGTTTTCTTCTTCTTCTTGCTTCTTCTTCTCTCTCTCTTCTTCTTCTTCTTCTCTCTTCTTCTTCTTCTTCTTCTCTCTCTCTTCTTCTTCTTCTTCTTCTCTCTCTCTGCTTCTTCTTCTTCTTCTTGTTTTGTTCTTCCTCTCCATGTTGTCTGTCTTTCTGTCTCTGTCTCTGTCTCTCTTGGACTCTCCTCCCTTCTGTCTGTCTGATGTCTGTCTAACTGGCTGTCTGTCTGTCTGTCTGTCTGTCTGTCTGTTCTCTCAACAATCTCTGTTATCGACCTCTCTCTTAATTCTTCTTATCCCTCTCTTAACTCAAACACGATTCAGCTACTTTTCTAGTGTCTCTCTCTCTCCTCTCATTGTCGTTCTTTGTCTAGCTTTACTTACTCTTCACAGACTTCAGAGAATAACATAATACAATCTTAGTATAGAATCGATATGACTTTTATTCGGTGACTTTTAGAAGTATGATTCAGTTTTAATAACATTTGTAGTCATTTACCATGCTGTTTTCCTTCCTGGTTTGACAGTGATCATGTTGCCTGCAATGAATAAGCTGCAATTGTTTATGTCACTTCTTAAAGGCTCACAAATTATGTGTAGGTAACAAACTCATCTCTATACAAAACTTGATTGCTGGCAAATTAAGTGTCAGGTCCACCAAAAGGCCGAACAGGAATGTACCATGAATATTCTATAAGCAATTAACTCCTTGTTTATTCACTACACAGCTGTCGGGCAACTGGATTTGTCCTATACACCAAAGTGGGTTTTTTGATGTTGTTTAACTTGTAACAGGGACAAAAATTTATCTTTCTTGTTTATCTTGCTCCCATTCTACATTTCCGGTGTATGGGTTTTAAATGTCCGAAATGATCTTTTCCAGGTTGCCCTTGTCCCGACAGTTTTCACACAAGTAAAGTAAAATTTCTTTGCGTTAATGCCTCTTTTATATCTTCTTCCCACTTTTAGGAGGTCTGCCTTTTTGGTCTTTTACTTTGAGTTTTAGCACTATATACTGATTTTAGCTATTCTATTGTCATTCATTTGTTAACATGCCCAAACCATCTCAGTTGATTCATTTCTATCTTAGTTTTTATGCTATCTACTTGGTTTGATACTTTTATTGTTGTGTTTGATTTTGTCTCTTTTAGTTTTCCCTACTACTCTTCTTAGATATTACATTTCAGAACTGCCTGCACTCTACTGTATTCCCTACTGTCTAAGATCCAGGTTTCACTGCCATAGAGGAGAGTAGGACAATAAACTGTGTTGTATCCTGCCATTTTGGTTTTTGTTGACAATTTTGCTTACCTACAAATGCCTTTCCTGGATGGTTATATATTGTACTTACCTTTTGGATTCTCTGGCTGATTTCTTCTTAGTTTTCCCCTCAGAGTTAATCATTACTCCTAAGTAATTGTAGCTTTGAACTTATTCTAAATTCTCCCTCCTGCCTAATTTAAGATTTTGTGTTTTAGCATCCCTAGTTACTAGCATTGTTTTGGTTTTTCTTTGCATTTACTCTCATTCCTCTTTTTATTTCATTCATTATGTTGATATTTGACTGAGGTCCTTTCTGACTTTCCAAAGAACTACAAATCATCAGCAAATGAAAGCACTGATACATTTGCTGGGTTTGAGCTTTGACATACCTACATTCATTTTCTTTATGTTTGAGGATGCTTTTGACTGAATCCATAAATGTGATAAACAAAAAGAGGACTTAGAATACAACCTGTCTTAAACTTTTGATACTACATCAAATTTTTCAGATGCACTTCAGCTACTCTCACTGCACATGTGGGTTTTTTGCAAAACTTTAATGGCTTCTATTAAATTTTTTCTACTTGTGTTGTTTTAAGGCATTGCCATAGTTGTCCCTCCTCACAGTGTCAAATGCCTTTTCTAAGTCAATAAAACACAGGTAAGTGGAATTTTGACTCAAGGAATTTTTGGATTATTTGCCTAATTGTAAATATGTGATCTTGTACACAAGTAGCTGGAATCTTCCACACAAGTAGTCTAAATCTGATCCTCTACTCTTTTCCTTAATCTTTTCAGAATCCTGGCATACACTTTTCCTGGAACGCTAAATCAGTGATATTTTAGTTTGAGCATTATATAGTTGATCCTTTTCTTGTGTATTGGTACTAGCGTTCCCCTTCTTCCAGTCGTCTGGCACCTGTTTGGACTTCCATGTTTGTTGACATATTGTATGTAGTAGTTTGTCTGCCTTTATGCCTTGGTTTTTAATCATTTCTGGATAAACTTGATCTGCTCCTGGGGTTTTTCCTAATTTCATTTTTCTTATAGCTGTTTGAAGTTCTTCCATTGATATATCTACTTCTTCAGTTGTCTCATCTCCATGTCATGTTACTCTTTAAAAATTGATCTGTACTCAGTTTCATATGTTCTGGAGGGATTATGTATTTGTTAAAAAATACTTTCTCCACGTTTCCATGATTTGAGTCTCCTTTCATTATTTCTCCTTTTCGGCGTTCTTAATTTGTCGTATTGGGAATGTTTTGGTTCTTCCTTTGCTCTTCATTGTCTACAGAACAGCTTTTGATTTCCTTTTGATAACTTTCTTGAAGTCTTTGTTCAAACTCTTCCCACCGTTCCTGTTTTGTTTTCCTTATGTCCTTCTTTGGTGATAGTTCTTTTACTCCTGCAATCTATCCTATCCTCTGGTCTCTTTGTTTGCAGATATATTCTTCCAGGTATCTTTCTTTTTCTTGATCTTTTAGTCTTGACATTCTCATTCCCCATGCTGTCATTTTCCCATCTCGTTTAATTTATTTCCTTACCACTGACCTCTTCAGTAGAACTGAGGAGTGTTTTTTATAATATTTGCCACTTTTCTTCTATTGTGCTTTCCCTTCAGATCCATCTCCTTTCACTGATAGATTCTTTTTCCTGGATTGGTACATCTGTTTTACTATTGGTTTATTTAGTTCTTCTATTTTGAGTTTATTAGCTTTCTTTTTCTTTCCTTTTCTGTTTGTTTTCTCAGGTAATAATGTCATTTTGGCTTATGCTAGGTGATGATCACTAAATATTTTCTATTGCTTCTGCTTATTTAGCATCCACTGCACTGTAAAAAAGGGAGCTGCTAACTATTAGTCTATGATTGACTTTTCACATCTGTCTTCATTTAGTCTTGTATATTTGTGGATATCTTTATGAGAAAAAATGTAAGTTAGCTATTTTCTGTGTTATTCTTTGGGTAAAATCTATTAGTCTCTCTCCATTTGGAGTGTTGTTATCTCTCTCCTTTTTTACTTATTATCCTCCTGAGTTTCTACATTGTTGCCTATTCTAGCATTTAAATCTCCTAAAACCATTAATTCCTGTTTGGGTTTGAGATTTGTAATCCATTTGAAATCATTCTCGAAGATGTCTTTTTTCTTCTTTTGGGGCATCTTCGTTTGGTCCATAAGCTATTAATAATCTGATTTCCTTCCTTTTGGTTTAATATTTACCTCAATAGCCGCGGGCTTACAAATCTCCAACTTTAGTAGCATTTCCTGCCTTTTATGCATTAGGAGGCCTACTCCTGTTCTAGCCTCTATCTTTGATATCTACTCCTGAGAAGATTAAAGTATGATTTGGTCCTACATTTTCTATTCCTTGTCCTTTTTCTTTGTTTCTGTAGCTAAAATGTCTACTTTGAATTTCTCCATTTCTTTAGCTAATTCTAACTCCTTTCCATTAATTGCCCTAACATCCCATGTTCCAAAAATCACAGTCTGAGTTCTTTTCCAGAGTCGTCTTCGAAAGTTCAAACCGGGTATATCATTGCATGTATTACTTTGAATCAGGTTGTTTTGATAAGTAGGGGATTAGACCACTGTACCTCTAGGATAGATGATGGGGCTGCCACATTGAGTGTCTCTCACCGGGCCTTTGTTATTTTCTGTCAGGTTAACTCCTTAGCCTTTAGTCATTCAAGACCAGCCTGCAAGGCAGCAGATTGTTATTTTCACAGGGTTAACTCCTAGCCTTTGGCCAGTCAAGACCGGTCTGGCAAGGCAGCAGGTTGTTTTTTTCAGGGTTAATTCCCTTTAGCTTTTGGTCAGCCAAGACCCAATTTGCAAGGCAAACAGGAGACTCGTGGGAGGTCGATCATCTACTCCCCGTACAGGTGCCATCTGTCCACTGCCTCGACAAAAGTTTGTATTTATTTTTTTTTAATTTTTGAACACAGAAATTTTCAACTGTGCGCAATTTTCTTTCCCGGTGTGAGCGCACGCACGCGCACTTACAAGGAACATTGGCGGAGGAGGAGTTGTTTTGATCAGCTATTATTGGTTGTCAGATTTGCTTTGATGCAAGGAACATTGGTTGTGCGATTTAGCCCAGAGGAGTTGTTATTGATTTTGAGATTTAGCCCATTGATGCGAGTATTGGTTGTCGATTTAGCCCATTGATGCGAAGCATTAATATTGGTTTGAGCTTTGATGCGTAGCCATACATCAACATTGATTGGAGATTTAGCCTATTGATGCGAAGCACATTATCAATATTGATTTTGAGATTTAGATTTATCAAGTTGACGCGAGACATAAAATATTGGATTTGAGATTTGCATGATCCAAAACATTAATATTGGTCTTGAGATTTTTCATTGGCGATGAGATTTAAATACGAAGCATATCAATATTGATTGAGAGATTTAGCTCATTGATGCGCGAAGCACACTAACATTGATGTGAAGCAGATTTGAGATTTACCCCTTGATGCGGAGCACATTAATATTGGTTGTGAGATTGACGTTAATATTTTTTTTGATTTATCAAGTTGACGCGACATAAAAGAGAGATTGGTTTTAATATTGTTCCTGAGAGACGCGAAATACATTAATCCCAAGACGTGAAAGTCATTAAGATTGGTTTTGAGATTCATCCAGTTGACTTGTTATTAGTGTTGAGATTTATCCAGTTGACGCGAAACATAATAATAATAATCGTTGTGAGATTTGTTCTTTTGTTCGAAGCATATTAGTATTAGTGTTGATATTTACCCTCGTTGACGCGAGACATAATAATATAATTGATTTGAGATTTGCCCTGACGACTCGAAAACATTAATATTGGTCAGATATGCATCTTGTTGATGCGAAGTACACTAATATTGGTTTTGACACTTATCTATGTGACGCGAAGCACAATAATATTGGTTTTGACACTTATCTATGTGACGAGAAGCACAACAATATTGGTTTTGACATGTAATTGTTGCCATAGACGCAAAGCAATAATATTGGTTTGAGATTTACCCATCTGACGCGAATCATAACAATATTTTGGTCTTGACATTTACCCATTTTAAACGAAGAAAAATATTAATTATATTGGTCTAGAGATTCTGTTTGACACAATGACATTAATATTGTTTTTGACACGTACCCATTTGAGAGAAGACAATGATATTGGTTTTGACATTTACCCATGTGACGTGAAGTACAGTGATATTGGTTTTGATATTTACCCATTTGACGCGACGCAGAAGAATATGATTTTGACATGTAGATGTGACATGAGCACAGTAATATTGGTTTTGACATCGCCCATTTGACGTACAGCACAACAATATTGGTTTTGATATTTACCCATTGGATACGAAGCACAAGAATATTGGTTTTGACATTTACCCGAGAGACGCAAAAGTAAACAATATTGATTTTGACATTTACCCATTTCTGTTGGAAGACAGACAATTATATTGGTCTTGACAGTTACCCA
>JAXRKP010000316.1:345000-350000 GCA_037039925.1 Doris montereyensis | reverse complement strand
GTTCATTTCGCTTTGAACAACACTTGTCCATGTCTTGTTCATTTCCTTTGAACAACACTTGTCCATGTCTTGTTCATTTCCTTCCAACAACACTTGTCCATGTCTTGTTCATTTCTTGCTTCCAACAACACTTGTCCATGTCTTGTTCATTTCCCTTCCAACAACACTTGTCCATGTCTTGTTCATTTCCCTTCCAACAACACTTGTCCATGTCTTGTTCATTTCGCTTTGAACAACACTTGTCCATGTCTTGTTCATTTCCATTTGAACAACACTTGTCCATGTCTTGTTCATTTCCATTTGAACAACACTTGTCCATGTCTTGTTCATTTCCCTCCAACAACACTTGTCCATGTCTTGTTCATTTCTTTGAACAACACTTCTGTCCATGTCTTGTTCATTTCCCCTTCCAACAACACTTGTCCATGTCTTGTTCATTTCCTTTCAATGTCACTTTCCACAACACTTGTCCATGTCTTGTTCATTTCGCTTTGAACAACACTTGTCCATGTCTTGTTCATTTCCCTTCCAACAACACTTGTCCATGTCTTGTTCATTTCCCTTTCAACAACACTTGTCCATGTCTTGTTCATTTCCTTGTTCAATTTCCAACAACACTTGTCCATGTCTTGTTTATTTCCCTTTCAACAACACTTGTCCATGTCTTGTTCATTTCGCTTTGAACAACACTTGTCCATGTCTTGTTCATTTCCATTTGAACAACACTTGTCCATGTCTTGTTCATTTCCTTTCAACAACACTTTCCATGTCTTGTTCATTTCCCTTTCAATGTCACTTGTCCATGTCTTGTTTATTTCCCTTTGAACAACACTTGTCCATGTCTTGTTCATTTCCTTTCAATGTCACTTTCCATGTCTTGTTCATTTCCATTTCAATGTCACTTTCCATGTCTTGTTGATTTCCTTTTGAACAACACTTTTCCATGTCTTGTTCATTTCCCTTCCAACAACACTTGTCCATGTCTTGTTCATTTCCCTTTCAACATCACCTGTCCATGTCTTGTTCATTTCCCTTTATCAACAACACTTGTCCATGTCTTGCTTATTTCCATTTCAACATTACTTGTCCATGTCCTGTTCATTTCCCTTTCAATATCACTTGTCCATGTCTTGTTGTTTCCCTTTCAACATCACTTGTCCATGTCTTGTTTATTTCCTTTCAATCACTTTCCATTATTTGTTTCAATGTCACTTGTCTTGTTCATTTCCCTTTCAATATCACTTTTCCATGTCTTGTTCATTTCCTTTCAACATCACTTATCCATGTCTTGTTCATTTCCCTTTCAACATCACTTGTCCATGTCTTGTTCATTTCCCTTTCAACATCACTTGTCCATGTTTTGCTCATTTCCTTTCAACATCACTTGTCCATGTCTTGCTGATTTCCTTTCAACATCACTTGTCCATGTCTTGCTTATTTCCATTTCAACATCACTTGTCCATGTCTTGCTCATTTCCCTTTCAACATCACTGGTCCATGTCTTGCTCATTTCCCCGTCAACAACACTTGTCCATGTCTTGCTCATTTCCCCTGTCAACATCATTTTCCATGTTTTATCTTTCCAGGCTTCTTTCCCATTTCTTGCTAATTTTTCTTTTATCATCCCCACTTTTTGCTTTTATTTGTTCTTTTCTCTTCCAACATCATTTTTTTCCAATTTGTCCATTTTTTTTCAACATCACCTTTCTATGTTTTGCTCATTTCCCTTTCAACAATACGTTTCAACTTTTACTTATTTCCTTTTCAGCATCACTTTTCTAGTTTTGGCCACATCCCCTTCAACATCGCTTTTCCACGTTTTGCTCATTTTCCTTTCGAAAACTTTATTTTTTAAAACGAATAACATGTAATAGATAAAAGATATAAATGGGCAAAGAGACATGAATAACAGTCAACATCAGTTTTCTATGTTTTGCTCACATTTCTCTTTCAACATCCCCTTCCCACTTTTGCCCATTTCCTTTCCTATCACTTTTCCATGGTTTGCTCATTTCCCGTACAACACCCCTTTCCAGTTTTGCTCCTTTCTGCTTCAAAACCAATTTTCCATATTTTGCTCATTCTAATTCAACATCGCTTTCTCATGTGTTGCCCATTACCCTTTCAAGATTACTTCCCGTGTTTTATTCATTTCCCGTTCAATATCACTTTTGAACTTTTGATCGTTTCCTTTCCAACATCACTTTGCCACATTTGCGTATTTCCTTTCAACATCACATTTCCACATCCCAAGGTCCTGTATTCCGCTTTCAACATCACTTTTCCATTTTTCCATGCTCATTTTTTCCCCTTTTCCATCATTCCGTTTTCAAAATCCCTTTCCCACTTATTCCGCAACATCATTTTCCATGTTTGCTTAAAATCACTTTTCCACTTGCTTATTCCGCTCACCTTTCTTGCTTCCACATCACTTTTCCCATGTCTTGCTTATTCCGCTTTCAAAATCCCTTTTCCATGTCTTGATTATTCCCTTATCAATCATGTCGCTTTCAAATTTCCTTGCTTATTCCATTTTCAACATTTTCCATGTTTGTTTATTGCGCTTTCAAAATCCCTTTTCCATGTCTTGCTTATTCCGCTTTCAAAATCCCTTTCCATGTCTTGCTTATTCCGCTTTCAAAATCCCTTTTCCATGTCTTGCTTATTCCGTTTTCAACATCACTTTTGCATGTCTTGCTTATTCCGTTTTCAACATCACTTTTGCATGTCTTGCTTATTCCGTTTTCAACATCACCTTTGTCTTGATGTCTTGCTTATTCCGTTTTCAAAATGACTTTTCCATGTCTTGCTTATTCCGCTTTCAACATCACTTTTCCATGTCTTGATTATTCCCTTTCAAAATCAATTTTACATGTCTTGCTTATTCCGCTTTCAACATACCTTTTTGCTTATTCGTGTCTTGCTTATTCCGTTTTCAACATCCCATTTCCATGTCTTGTTTATTTCGCTTTCAACATCACTTTTCCATGCATTAGTTTTTCTCATTCCCATTTCAACATCACTTTTCCATGTCTTGCTTATTTCCATTTCAATTCATCACTTGTCCATGTGTTGCTTACTTCCATTTCAACATCACTTTTCCATGTGTTGCTTATTTCCATTTCAACATCGCTTTGGCATGTCTTGCTTACTTCCATTTCAATATCACTTTTCCAAGTGTTGTTTATTTCCATTTCAACATCACTTGTCCATGTGTTGCTTATTTCCATTTCAACATCACTTTGGCATGTCCTGCTTACTTCCATTTCAACATCACTTTTCCAAGTGTTGTTTATTTCCATTTCAACATCACTTTTCCATGTGTTGCTTATTTCCATTTCAACATCACTTTGGCATGTCTTGCTTACTTCTATTTCAACATCACTTTTCCATGTGTTGCTTAATCCCCTTTCAACATCACTTTTCCATGTCTTTCTTATTCCGCTTTCTGCATCACTTTTTTCATGTTTCGCTTATTCCGCTTTCAAAATTACTTTTCCATATGTTGCTTATTCCGCTTTCAACATCACTTTTGCATGTCTTGCTTATTCCGCTTTCAACATCACTTTTCCATGTCTTGCTTATTCCGCTTTCAACATCATTTTTATATGGTTTGCTTAATACCATTTCAACATCATTTTTGCGTGGTTTGCTCATTTCCCTTTCAACATCACTTTTGCACGGTTTCCTCATTACCATTTCAACATCACTTTTGCACGGTTTGCTCATTACCATTTCAACATCACTTTTGCATGGTTTGCTCATTGCCATTTCAACATCACTTTTGCATGGTTTGCTCATTTCCCTTTCAACATCACTTTTACATGGTTTGCTGATTCCTTTTCAACATCACTTTTACATGGTTTGGTCATTCCCATTTTAACATTACTTTTGCATGGTTTGCTCATTTCCCTTTTAACATTTTTCAATTTTTACTCATTCTCCTTTTAAAACATGTCTTTTCATTTTCTTTTTCAACATCACTTTTGCATGGTTTGCTCATTTCCTTTTCAACATCAGTTTTGAATGGTTTGCTCATTGCCATTTCAACATCATTTTTCAATTTTTGCTCATTCTCCTTTTAAAAACATGTCTTTTCATTTTCTTCATTTCCCTTTTTCAACATCACTTTTGCATGGTTTGCTCATTTCCCTTTCGTCATCACTTTTCCAGTTTTTCTCGTTTGCCTTTCAACATCACTTTTCCATACATTGATCACATTTCTCTTCCAATAACATTCCTCCACACATTCTTCATTTCCCTTTTGACATGACATCACTTTCCATGTTTTGGTCACATTTCTCTTTCAACATTACTATTCCATGTGTTGATTACATTTTCCTTTCAACATCACTTTGCCATGGTTTTTTTTCATTTCCCCGTTACCTTCTGTCTTTAACATTTCAACGTCATTTTGGATATCATAAGCCATATCCATCTCCTTTCAAAAACAATCCACTGAGGTTTATTCAGTTCCATGTCAAAAACATAGTACAATAGTATTGCGTTCTCGGTCGAGTTCCATTTACGCTACAGTCTTGCTTCTAAAATTGCTAACTTTAATCTTAACTATCAATTCTACACTGACGATACCCAAATTTACGGTTCATATTCTAGTGTTTTTTTTATAAACGTTTAGATAATTTTGAAAACTGTATTTCACCAATTAAAGAATGGATGAATGAAAATAAATTCATGTTAAATATAAACAATAAACTTCAAAACCGGATGTGATTGTCATAGGCAGTGCAACATCTAGGCAAGGAATATCTAAAAATTGGAGACAAATCCATTGAATTCTCTGATACGGTCAAGAACTTTGGTGTTTATTTCGAAAATGCTGTCCATGTCTCACACAAGTCCGACTATCTGTATAATTCATTTTAACATTAATAAAATATGGAAAATAAGACTATTTACTCCAACAGAAACTGCCATTTAAAAGTGCTCTTATTTTCTCAAACTTCTCAGACTTTGATGACCTCTTGGGTCCTGCACGA
>JAXRKP010000316.1:315000-340000 GCA_037039925.1 Doris montereyensis | reverse complement strand
GGCGTTGTGACGTTGTTGTGTTATGGCGTTGTGACGTTGTTGTGTTGTGGCGTTGTGACGTTGTTGTGTTGTGGCGTTGTGACGTTGTTGTGTTATGGCGTTTATCAAATACATTTCCCCCTTTCATCCTCCTTATCATGATCATCATTATCCTCGTCATCATCATACACGGTAACCCCTCGTGAGGCTTTTGCCACCAAATAAAAGCTCTTCAGTTGTCGCTGTCCTGTCCCCTAGTTCTTCTTTTCTTTTCTCACTCCTTTCTACCTGCTACTCAGTAATCACACTATTTAATTCTTGTTAACATTTTCATTGTAGTTGCTGCTAGTAGTAGCCTTTCCTTCTCACATCTAATTAAATACTTATATATCTGTCTATTTTTCAATCCACACCTTACTCGTTGCCAGTTTGTGAACAGGAACCGATTGAACTCGGCATCGTATTGGACTCCTCTCGATCCATCAAAGCTCAGGACTTCGTGAAAACCAAGCAGTTCTTGCACGATTTCTTGGCCCACTTCGACATCGGCCCTGGCCATGATGACGTGAGTATCCCTCATTCCCTTCGGCTACGGAATCTACCCACAGGTAAGAGACGCGTAGCTCACCTGTACTAAACTCTACCCCGGATAGCCCCGCGTTGAACTACGAGACTTTTCTTTACTGGTGTTTTTCAATGCTATGTTTTCACATCATTTTTTTTGTGGTCTTCCCTTCATTTACAGAACCCCATTTATTCCTAATTTTAAAACAATTTCCCTACGTATGTGTACATGTATGTGTACGTGCATGTGTATGTGTATGTGTATGTGTATGTGTATGTATGTGTGTGTGTGTCCGTTTAGTGATCTTTCAACCTAATATCCCGTTGTTTCATCCTACTCTTCTGCTGAATTCTACGCGTGTGTGGTTGTTGATGTTTTAACCTCGTCTTCTGTTGGATTAGGTGTGTGTGCGTGTGAGTGTGTGTGTGCGTGTGTGAGTGTCTACTAATGTTTCAACCTAGTGTGTGCATTTATTGATGTTTTATCCTAGTTTAGTAATATTTGAACCTCGATTTGTGTTGTATTCGTTCTCAGCACGGCTTCAACCTGACAACTTTCACCAACAAGGCCGATCTTTTGGCCGCTGTTTTGGACATTACCCACGAGAGAGGCGGTCGTACCGACACCGGTGATGCTATCAAATACATGCACTTGCACCAGATGATACCATCTATCACCAGGTCATGGGCTGAGAAAATCTCTGTTGTCATCACTGACGGAAACTCTCAAAGGTAATCATCACTTTGTAACATTCTTTAACTATCTCTGCATCACTTCGTGACATTTTGCAACTGTCAATAAATCATTGTGTGACATTTTGTAACAATGACTGCAAAACTTTGTGACATTTTGCAACAATAACTGCACACTTTGTGGTATCTTGCAATTATGACTGAATCATTTTGTGACATTGTGCAACTATTATTGCAACACTTTGCGTCATTTTGTAACAATGACTGCACCACTTTGTGACATTTTTCAACAATGACTGCACCACTTTGTAATATTTCCCAACAGACCCGATTGGACCCAGAGCACAGCAACTGACGCCAGAGGTGACAATATCACAATCTTTGCTGTAGGCATCGGAAGTGTGACGAAAACCGAACTGATCAAGATCGCTGGCTTGGAAGATCACGTGACCCAGGTCAAGAGTTTCGATTCCCTCGACTCTGTCAAGGGTGTTTTGGCCAAGAAAACCTGTATCCGTGAGTATTGTAAGAGGTGATACAGATATATCTAAAAATGTTTTGAAGATATTTCCTGTAACCTGATCACTTTCGCATGACGCGGTATGTCTGTGGTGCATCTGCTGTACATACTTGTTTGTTTTGCCTTTTACAATTGTGCTTTGTTGTGTGTCATCTATTAGTGCATATGTACACAGCTTATGTGGGTTACACTCTCTAGTTGTACTAAGTTATGGTTCATCTATGGTTCCATCTGTACACAGTTGTGTGTGTTACACTCTCTAGTGGTGTACATTAATTTATGACTGTTTTTAAAAAATAATAATAAAATTTGTGATGGCACATTTACTGTCACTATGATCATACATTATATCTGCTGATGAGGAATTACATTCATTTTCTTTTTTCTTTTCTTTTTGGGACCATAACGTTTTATTGTGTGGGATATTATCTTTTATATTCGTGTCTCCCTGCAGGAAAGGAAAAGCCTACCACCACGACTACAACACCTATGCCCCAGACAGGTAAGACATTCCAGACCTTTCTCTTTTTGCCCTCTGTTTCTTCTCTCTTATCGTTCATTTTTAGGCACAATAGGGCTTCACTCCAATCAAACCTATCGTCCTTAGGTTTGTCATAGAGTTTGGAGCTTTTACTGACGGCAAGTATGAACACTCGTTTCTAATAAATTGCTTCATGAAACAAATAAGTCATTAAGTAATGAAAAGAATATATCATGTTCATTTACTTATATTTATCAAGGTTTTATGTATTGCACAGATAGCTGAACATAAACAATACATACATCTTATTCTTCGATTCACCCTTCAGATATTTAGACACAGCTCAATAGTGATATGTCTAGCTAGACATTTTGTATGAGATCTGTAAATGCAAATGTCATGAAGCTACACTCTGAATGCATTGCTTTACGCCAACAACAAAACTCTATTGTCCTTTGATTATCATCATCCTCATTATCTTGACTAGTGTTATCGTTGTCATTATTTATTGATATTATCGTTGCTATTAATACATTATTTGAACAGCCTGTGGAGAATTGGACCCAGCTGATATCAACTTCGTCTTCAGCCCCGCTGACTTGGGTCTCGACGGCACAGCCTGGACTACTTCTTTCATCTCCAATGTAGTCGACACCGAGGATATGGACATCGGATTCAGGGTACAGCACTCTTCTTTTACCAGTCTACTTTGATTTTCTCTTTCCTTCACAACCATTGCCGTTCACACTTTCTGAAGTTTTGAACATTTCTGTGCATCTGACTTCTTACTTTGAGGGTTTCCTTCCTGATGTATTTCCTTCTTCTTCTTCTTCTTCTTCTTCTTCTTCTTCTTCTTTCTTCTTCTTCTTCTTCTTCTTCTTCTTCTTCTTCTTCTTCTTCTTCTTCACTTCTTTTCCTGTTCTTCTTCTCCTCCTCTTCTTCCTCCTCCTCCTCCTCCTCCTCCTCCTCCTCCTCCTCCTCCTCCTCCTCCTCTTCTTCTTCTTCTTCTTCTTCTTCTTCTTCTTCTTCTTCTTCTTCTTCTTATTATTATTATTATTATTATTATTATTATTATTATTATTATTATTATTATTATTATTATTATTATTCTTTTTCTTACTATAACTATGCTGTAACACGATAAACGTGCTCATTCTTTATTTTTATGTCTCTGCTTTGTTGATTTATTTGCCAGTACGGAGTTGTCTCTGGAAACTGCCCCGATGACGCAGGATTTGCCCTTGACAGATACCATCAACCAGGTGCAATCAGAGAGCGAGTGATGGAATACGATGGCGTGCGCATTTCCCGTCTCGCCAGTGTAGGTCAAATGTCACATTGCCAAGTGTTTACCTGTCTTGTTTCCCACGTCTATGTTTTCTTTCTTTTCTACACTAGAACTCAATTTCTTTGATATGCTATTATAGTGGTCAAGATTACTCTATTTGTGTCTCTGTCACTGTCTCTGTCGCTGTGTCTACGTTTTTACCCTCTCTCTCTCTCTCTCTCTCTCTCTCTCTCTCTCTCTCTCTCTCTCTCTCTCTCTCTCTCTCTCTCTCTCTCTCTCTCTCTCTCTCTCTCTCTCTCTCTCTCTCTCTCTCTCTCTCTCTCTCTCTCTCTCTCTCTCTCTCTCTCTCTCTCTCTCTCTCTCTCTCTCTCTCTCTCTCTCTCTCTCTCTCTCTCTCTCTCTCTCTCTCTCTCTCTCTCTCTCTCTCTCTCTCTCTCTCTCTCTCTCTCTCTCTCTCTCTCTCTCTCTCTCTCTCTCTCTCTCTCTCTCTCTCTCTCTCTCTCTCTGTGCATCCCTCTCATTATTGTCTTTCTTTATCTGTCTGTCTTTCTCTGTCTGTGTCTATATGTCGATGTGTCTGTCTGTTTCTCTTTCTCTTTCATGCTTCTTTTCCCCGTTCGTAGAGATAGAGAAACTCTTTTTCAAAAGTTATGCCAGCTCAAAATTTTGTGGACGATTTTGGAGTTGCAATCATTACTAGATTCATACTAGTCAAATGTCCTGTCTCACAAAGACTTGTCACCAAACTTGTTTTGCGTCAGTCACAAATTCCACTAGTATGATGTCCCAGCTTTGGATTACGTTTCCAACTATGATATAAGACTGTGCCAACTAGTAGCCTCCTTTCTACCGATGTTTGTCTTTTTTTTGTTTTTAGCTTTGGATGTGATCTTATCTCCCCTTTCTTCCACATTCTGTTGTGACCTGCAATCTTCACTTTTTTTCTTTCTTTCGCTTTTTACTTTATCACGACTGCAATAAACTCATCCTTCTTACTCATGCTTTTTATGCCCAACTCAGAAGGAGGTCGTTGGCAGGCGGTGCTGGTAGGTTCTATTATTTTCCTCTGCCTCTTTCCGCACATGGTGGACAGGGTAATTTTCAATGAATCAAATCGAAGCTGGCTAATCCAACCACTGACGCCATGCATGTCTTCGGCTTTGTTTTTCAGGAAGCCGCTAGACGGGGTTTCACCCCTGCCAATGGCGGACGACCAGATGTAAAAAATGTCGCCGTCCTTTTCGCCGCTGGTGGCAAGAAGGGAAGCTCGTTGACATCACAGGTAGCAGAACTTACAGCTCAAGGCATCGAGGTATTGACACTTTTCACACGAGTTGCAGTATCGCAATATAGTACATGCTTATCTCTTACAATACATGTAAAGTGATGCATTCCCTTACTTATTTAGGCATTTATTTATTTGTTTGTTTACTACTAATTAATGTATTTATTTTCTTATTAATATTTGTCTTTCTATCTATTTATCCACTTAAAAACAGTATTTATTTAGGTAATAACTATTATTCATATATGTACATTTCTTTTTTTGTTTTAAAGTTACTAATTGATTAGTAATTCAAGTCTTACGTGTATTATCTTCACCATTTGTTTAATCCTTTACTCAATGCTCTATAATTTACATGTCGCATTGTGTGTCTACGCCTAGGTATTCATTGCAAGCCCCAACGGTCGAGCACCAACTGTGCGCGGCGCCACCAGTCTGTACGGCACGTCATCCAGACAACAGTCCGAAGACTTCATCGCACGCCTCTGCCCATACTAGGACCGACAGACCGACCAAGGAAACCCAACAGACGTGTAGACTCACATCAGCAGCTACACAAAGCCGACCCGCAGCCCATTCAGACAGACAGGCTGACCAGAAACCTGATTGTTGTAATTTTATTGTTAACATCGTGGACCAAAAACTTCCAAAAAGAGTTGATCGTCCAAATTTAACTTCCTTTCTAATAAAGAGTTGTTCGTTGTTGTTGTTCAAATTCTTGTTGTTAACACACAATTTATTCTTGTTTTTCTTCTTTTCCTTCTTCTTTTTCTTCTTCTTCTCCTTCTTCTCTTCTTCTTCTTCTTCTTCTTCTTCTTCTTCTTCTTCTTCTTCTTCTTCTTCTTTTCTTCTTCTTCTTCTTCTTCTTCTTTCTTCTTTGTATCACACACAGTTCTTGTTCTTGTTGTTGTTGTTGTTCTTCTTGTTCTTCTTCTTTCTTCTTCTTCTTCTTCTTCTTCTTCTTCTTCTTCTTCTTCTCATCTTCTTCTTCTTCTTCTTCTTCTTCTTCTTCTTCTTCTTCTTCTTCTTCTTCTTCTTCTTCTTCTTCTTCTTCTTCTTCTTCTTCTTCTTCTTCTTCTTCTTCTTCTTCTTCTTCTTCTTCTTCTTCTTCTTCTTCTTCTTCTTCTCCTTCTTCTTCTTCTTCTTCTTCTTCTTCTTCTTCTTTTTCTTCTTCTTCTTCTTCTTCTTCTTCTTCTTCTTCTTCTTCTTCTTCTTCTTCTTCTTCTTCTTCTTCTTCTTCTTCTTCTTCTTCTTCTTCTTGTCTTCTTTCTTCTTCTTCTTCGTTTCTTCTTCTTGTTCTTCTTCTTCTTCTTCTTCTTCTTCTTCTTCTTCTTCTTCTTCTTCTTCTTCTTCTTCTTCTTCTTCTTCTTCTTCTTCTTCTTCTTCTTCTTCTTCTTCTTCTTCTTCTTCTTCTTCTTCTTCTTCTTCTTCTTCTTCTTCTTCTTCTTCTTCTTCTTCTTCTTCTTCTTCTTCTTCTTCTTCTTCTTCTTCTTCTTCTTCTTCTTCTTCTTCTTCTTCTTCTTCTTCTTCTTCTTCTTCTTCTTCTTCTTCTTCTTCTTCTTCTTCTTCTTCTTCTTCTTCTTCTTCTTCTTCTTCTTCTTCTTCTTCTTCTTCTTCTTCTTCTTCTTCTTCTTCTTCTTCTTCTTTCTTCTTCTTCTTCTTCTTCTTCTTCTTCTTCTTCTTCTTCTTCTTCTTCTTCTTCTTCTTCTTCTTCTTCTTCTTCTTCTTCTTCTTCTTCTTCTTCTTCTTCTTTCTTCTTCTTCTTCTTCTTCTTCTTCTTCTTCTTCTTCTTCTTCTTCTTCTTCTTCTTCTTCTTCTTCTTCTTCTTCTTCTTCTTCTTCTTCTTCTTCTTCTTCTTCTTCTTCTTTCTTCTTCTTCTTCTTCTTCTTCTTCTTCTTCTTCTTCTTCTTCTTCTTCTTCTTCTTCTTCTTCTTCTTCTTCTTCTTCTTCTTCTTCTTCTTCTTCTTCTTCTTCTTCTTCTTTCTTCTTCTTCTTCTTCTTCTTCTTCTTCTTCTTCTTCTTCTTCTTCTTCTTCTTCTTCTTCTTCTTCTTCTTCTTCTTCTTCTTCTTCTTCTTCTTCTTCTTCTTCTTCTTCTTCTTCTTCTTCTTCTTCTTCTTCTTCTTCTTCTTCTTCTTCTTCTTCTTCTTCTTCTTCTTCTTCTTCTTCTTCTTCTTCTTCTTCTTCTTCTTCTTCTTCTTCTTCTTCTTCTTCTTCTTCTTCTTCTTCTTCTTCTTCTTCTTCTTCTTCTTCTTCTTCTTCTTCTTCTTCTTCTTCTTCTTCTTCTTCTTCTTCTTCTTCTTCTTCTTCTTCTTCTTCTTCTTCTTCTTCTTCTTCTCCTTCTTCTTCCTCCGCCTGTTCCTCTTTTTCTTTTTCTTCCTCTTCTCACCTACAGTGAAAGAAACTAAAAAAATCTCCTCAACTTAGATACATTCTATATCTAGTAAAATTTACACGACATTACAGATCTCAAATGAAAACAATAGCCTAGATCTGAATGTCAGGAAAAATGAAATCTAATCTGTCGCAGGCGAGCTAAATTGAACTCATGACTCAGATCTAGCTGTAGCTGTAGATCTATAAATCTAAATCGATGGCTTATCTATAATAAGAACTCCCTTTCAGATAAAATAGCAATCGTCTGACATTTAACACATTTATCAGTTATTGTTTTAGATTTATAACGGGCGAGATAATACGTATTTTTGGTCTTCTTCTTTTACTTCTTAATTATAATACTAATAGTAATACAAATTACAATGCATGCATTGTACAAATAAAGGTAAACATTATTTATTAAATAGGGATGTAGTCAATAACATAAAATAACATACAATGTGATACGCTTCCATCACATTAAAATATACCCACCTGAAGCGTGTGTAGAAACAATCGCTCAGTTAGGCTAGTAGTAGTAGCTAGTCTATTTTGTCACCAGCAAATCTACATTTAGCTTGTGGAGTGAAGATAGTTACAAAGCGAACAATGAAACATGTTGGTGATGCAGCTTTAAACTCATGTCACCAAATAGCCTATTGACTTTAGTGTTAACATGCCCAAACTATCTCAGTTGATTCATTTCTATCTTAGTTTTTATACCGTCTGCTTTGGTTTGATCTCTTATTGTTGTGTTTTGATCTTGTCTCTTTTAGTTTTCCCTACTACTCTTCTTTAGATATTTCATTCCGGCTGCCTGTACTCTACTGTATTCTCTATTGTCTAAGGTCCAGGTTTCACTGCAACAGAGGTGAGTAGGACAATAAAATGTGTTGTATCCTGCCATTTTGATTTTTGTTGATAATTCTTTTTTACCTACAAATGCCTTTCCTAGATGGTTATATAATATTGCACTTGCATTTGGAATGCTCTGGCTGATTTATTCTCTTAGTTTTCCCTCTGAGTTAATCACTACTCCTAGGTAATCATAGATGTTTTGTTCATTTCCCTTTCAACATCACTTTTACATGTTCTGCTCATTTCCCTTTCAACATCACTTTTACATGTTTTGCTCATTTCCCTTTCAAAATCACTTTTACATGTTTTGTTCATTTCCCTTTCAACATCACTTTTACATGTTTTGCTCATTTCCCTTTCAACATCCCTTTTACATATTTTGCTCATTTCCCTTTCAACATCACTTTTACATGTTTTACTCATTTCCCTTTCAACATCACTTTTACATGTTTTGTTCATTTCACTTTCAACATCACTTTTACATGTTTTGTTCATTTCACTTTCAATATCACTTTTACATGTTTTGTTCATTTCACTTTCAACATCCCTTTTCCATGTTTTGTTCATTTCCTTTCAACATCACTTTCCTATGTTTAGCTCATTTCCTTTCAACATCACTTTCCTATGTTTTGCTCATTTCCCTTTCAACATCGCCTGTCTGTGTTTTGCTCCCATTTGTCTTTCAGCATCACTTTTTCCATGTTTTGTTCATTTCCTTTGACATCACTTTTCCATTTTTTTTCATTTCAACATCACTTTTACATGTTTTGCTCATTTCCCTTTCAACATCACTTTTACATGTTTTGCTCATTTCCTTTCAATATCACTTTTACATATTTTATTCATTTCACTTTCAACATCACTTTTACATGTTTTCCTCATTTCCCTTTCAATATCACTTTTACATATTTTATTCATTTCACTTTCAACATCACTTTTACATGTTTTGTTCATTTCACTTTCAACATCACTTTTCCATGTTTTACTCATTTCCCTTTCAACTTCACTTTCCTATGTTTAGCTCATTTCCCTTTCAACATCACTTTTACATGTTTTTGCTCATTTCCCCTTTCAACATCAATTTTACATGTTTTGCTCATTTCCCTTTCAACATCACTTTTACACGTTTTGCTCATTTCCTTTCAACATCACTTTTACATGTTTTGCTCATTTCCTTTCAACATCACTTTTACATGTTTTGCTCATTTCCTTTTCAACATCACTTTTACATGTTTTGCTCATTTCCTTTCAACATCATTTTTACGTGGTTTGCTCATTTCCATTTCAACATCACTTTTACATGTTTTACTCATTTCCCTTTCAACATCACTTTTACATGTTTTGTTCATTTCCCTTTCAACATCACTTGTCTGTGTTTTGCTCCTTTTGTCTTTCAGCATCACTTTTACATGTTTTTTCATTTCCTTTCAACATCACTTTTACATATTTTGTTCATTTCCCTTTCAACATCCCTTTTACATGTTTTGCTCATTTCCCTTTCAACATCACTTTTACATGTTTTGCTCATTTCCCTTTCAACATCACTTTTACATGTTTTCCTCATTTCCCTTTCAACATCACTTTTACATGTTTTGCTCATTTCCCTTTCAACATCACTTTTACATGTTTTGTTCATTTCCTTTCAACATCACTTTTAAATGTTTTGCTCATTTCCTTTCAACATCACTTTTACATGTTTTGCTCATTTCCCTTTCAACATCACTTTTACATGTTTTGCTCATTTCCCTTTCAACATCATTTTTACATTTTTGCTCTTTTCCCTTTCAACATCACTTTTACATGTTTTGTTCATTTCCCTTTCAACATCACTTTTACATGTTTTGCTCATTTCCCTTTCAACATCATTTTTACGTGGTTTGCTCATTTCCATTTCAACATCACTTTTACATGTTTTACTCATTTCCCTTTCAACATCACTTTTACATGTTTTGTTCATTTCCCTTTCAACATCACTTGTCTGTGTTTTGCTCCCTTTTGTCTTTCAACATCACTTTTACATGTTTTTTTCATTTCCCTTTCAACATCACTTTTACATATTTTGTTCATTTCCTTTCAACATCCCTTTTACATGTTTTGCTCATTTCCCTTTCAACATCACTTTTACATGTTTTGCTCATTTCCCTTTCAACATCACTTTTACATGTTTTGCTCATTTCCCTTTCAACATCACTTTTACATGTTTTGCTCATTTCCCTTTCAACATCACTTTTACATGTTTTGTTCATTTCCCTTTCAACATCACTTTTAAATGTTTTGCTCATTTCCCTTTCAACATCACTTTTACATGTTTTACTCATTTCCCTTTCAACATCACTTTTACATGTTTTGCTCATTTCCCTTTCAACATCATTTTTACATGTTTTGCTCTTTTCCCTTTCAACATCACTTTTACATGTTTTGTTCATTTCCCTTTCAACATCACTTTTACATGTTTTGCTCATTTCCTTTCAACATCACTTTTACATGTTTCGCTCATTTCCGTTTCAACATCACTTTTACATGTTTTGCTCATTTCCCTTTCAACATCACTTTTACATGTTTTGCTCATTTCCCTTTCAACATCACTTTTACATGTTTTCCTCATTTCCCTTTCAATATCACTTTTACATGTTTTGCTCATTTTCCTTTTAACATCACTTTTCCATGTTTTGCTCATTTCCCTTTCAACATCACTTTTACGTGGTTTGTCATTTCCCTTTCAACATCATTTTTACATGTTTTGCTCATTTCCCTTTCAACATCACTTTTACATGTTTTACTCATTTCCTTTCAACATCACTTTTACATGTTTTGCTCATTTCCCTTTCAACATCACTTTGACATGTTTTGCTCATTTCCATTTCAACATCACTTTTACATGTTTTGCTCATTTCCCTTTCAACATCGCTTGTCTGTGTTTTGCTCCTATTTGTCTTTCAACATCACTTTTACATGTTTTGTTCATTTCCCTTTCAACATCACTTTTACATGTTTTGCTCATTTCCTTTCAACATCACTTTTACATGTTTTGTTCATTTCCCTTTCAACATCACTTTTACATGTTTTGTTCATTTCCTTTCAACATCACTTTTCCATGTTTTGTTCATTTCCCTTTCAACATCACTTTTACATGTTTTGCTCATTTCGCTTTCAACATCACTTTTACATGTTTTGCTCATTTCCCTTTCAACATCACTTTTACATGTTTTGCTCATTTCCCTTTCAACATCACTTTTACATGTTTTACTCATTTCCCTTTCAACATCACTTTTACATGTTTTGCTCATTTCCTTTCAACATCACTTTTACATGTTTTGCTCATTTCCCTTTCAACATCACTTTTACATGTTTTGCTCATTTTCCTTTCAACATCACTTTTACATGTTTTGCTCATTTCCCTTTCAACATCAATTTTACATGTTTTGCTCATTTCCCTTTCAACATCACTTTTACATGTTTTGCTCGTTTCCCTTTCAACATCACTTTTACATGTTTTGCTCATTTCCCTTTCAACATCACTTTTACATGCTTTCCTCATTTCCCTTTCAACATCATTTTTACGTGGTTTGCTCATTTCCATTTCAACATCACTTTTACATGTTTTGCTCATTTCCCTTTCACCATCACTTTGAGATGTTTTGCTCATTTCCCTTTCAACATTACTTTTACATGTTTTGCTCATTTCACTTTCAACATCACTTTTACATGTTTCGCTCATTTCCCTTTCAACATCACATTCCTATGTTTTGCTCATTTCCTTTTCAACATCGCTTGTCTGTGTTTTGCTCCTATTTGTCTTTCAATATCACTTTTACATGTTTTTTTTTCATTTCCCTTTCAACATCACTTTTACATGTTTTGTTCATTTCCCTTTCAACATCGCTTGTCTGTGTTTTGCTCATTTGTCTTTCAACATCACTTTTACATGTTTTGCTCATTTCCTTTCAACATCACTTTTACATGTTTTGCTCATTTCCATTTCAACATAACTTTTACATGTTTTGCTCATTTCGCTTTCAACATCACTTTTACATGTTTTGCTCATTTCCCTTTCAACATCACTTTTACATGTTTTGCTCATTTCCCTTTCAACATCACTTTTACATGTTTTGTTCATTTCCTTTCAACATCCCTTTTACATGTTTTGCACATTTCCCTTTCAACATCACTTTTACATGTTTTGCTCATTTCCCTTTCAACATCACTTTTACATGTTTTGCTCATTTTCCTTTCAACATCACTTTTACATGTTTTTCTCATTTCCCTTTCAACATCAATTTTACATGTTTTGCTCATTTCACTTTCAACATCACTTTTACATGTTTTGCTCATTTCCCTTTCAACATCACTTTTACATGCTTTCCTCATTTCCCTTTCAACATCATTTTTACATGTTTTGCTCATTTCCCTTTCAACATCACTTTTACATGTTTTGCTCATTTCCCTTTCAACATCACTTTTACATGTTTTGCTCATTTCCCTTTCAACATCACTTTTACATGTTTTGCTCATTTCCTTTCAACATCACTTTTACATGTTTTGCTCATTTCCTTTCAACATCACTTTTACATGTTTTGCTCATTTCCCTTTCAACATCACTTTTACATGTTTTGCTCATTTGTCTTTCAACATCACTTTTACATGTTTTTTTCATTTCCCTTTCAACATCACTTTTACATGTTTTGTTCATTTCCCTTTCAACATCACTTTTACATGTTTTGCTCATTTCCCTTTCAACATCACTTTTACATTTTTGTCATTTGCTTTTCAACATCACTTTTACATCTTTTGTTCATTTCCCTTTCAACATCACTTTTACATGTTTTCTTCATTTCCCTTTCAACATCACTTTTACATGTTTTGCTCATTTCCCTTTCAACATTAGTTTTCCATGTTTTGCTCATTTCCCTTTCAACATCACTTTTACATGTTTTGCTCTTTTCCCTTTCAACATCACTTTTACATGTTTTGCTAATTTTCCTTTCAACATCACATTTATATGTTTTGCTCATTTCCCTTTCAACATCACTTTTACATGTTTTACTCATTTCCCTTTCAACATCACTTTTCCATGTTTTGCTCATTTCCCTTTCAACATCACTTTTACATGTTTTGTTCATTTCCTTTTCAACATCACTTTTACATGTTTTGCTCATTTCCCTTTCAACATCACTTTTACATGTTTTCCTCATTTCCCTTTCAACATCACTTTTACATGTTTTGCTCATTTCCCTTTCAACATCACTTTTACATGTTCTGCTCATTTTCCTTTCAACATCACTTTTACATGTTTTGTTCATTTCCCTTTCAACATCATTTTTACATGTTTTGCTCATTTCCCTTTCAACATCACTTTTACATGTTTTCCTCATTTCCCTCTCAACATCACTTTTACATGTTTTGCTCTTTTCCCTTTCAACATCACTTTTACATGTTTTGTTCATTTCCCTTTCAACATCACTTTTACATGTTTTGCTCATTTCCCTTTCAACATCACTTTTACATGTTTCGCTCATTTCCGTTTCAACATCACTTTTACATGTTTTGCTCATTTCCCTTTCAACATATTTTACATGTTTTGCTCATTTCCCTTTCAACATCACTTTTACATGTTTTGCTCATTTCCCTTTCAACATCACTTTTACATGTTTTGTTCATTTCCCCATTCAACATCATTTTTACATGTTTTGCTCATTTCCCTTTCAACATCACTTTTACATGTTTTGCTCATTTCCCTTTCAACATCACTTTTACATGTTTTGCTTATTTCCTTTCAACATCCCTTTTACATGTTTTGCTCATTTCCCTTTCAACATCAATTTGACATGTTTTGCTCATTTCCCTTTCAACATCACTTTTACATGTTTTGCTCATTTCCCTTTCAACATCACTTTTACATGTTTTCTCATTTACCTTTCAACATCACTTTTACATGTTTTCCTCATTTCCCTTTCAACATCATTTTTACATGTTTTGCTCATTTCCCTTTCAACATCACTTTTACATGTTTTGCTCATTTCCCTTTCAACATCACTTTTACATGTTTTGCTCATTTCCTTTTCAACATCAATTTTACATGTTTTGCTCATTTCCCTTTCAACATCACTTTTACATGTTTTGCTCATTTCCCTTTCAACATCACTTTTACATGTTTTGCTCATTTCCTTTCAACATCACTTTTACATGTTTTCCTCATTTCCCTTTCAACATCATTTTTACGTGCTTGGCTCATTTCCATTTCAACATCACTTTTACATGTTTTGCTCACTTCCCTTTCAAGATCACTTTGACATGTTTTGCTCATTTCCCTTTCAACATCACTTTTACATGTTTTGCTCATTTCCCTTTCAACATCCCTTTTACATGTTTTGCTCATTTCCCTTTCAACATCACTTTTACATGTTTTCCTCATTTCCCTTTCAACATCACATTCCTATGTTTTGCTCATTTCCCTTTCAACATCGCTTGTCTGTGGTTTGCTCCCATTTGTCTTTCAGCGTCACTTTTACATGTTTTTTTAAATTTCCCTTTCAAGATCACTTTTACATGTTTTGTTCATTTCCCTTTCAACATTACTTTTACATGTTTTGCTCATTTCCTTTCAACATCACTTTTACATGTTTTGCTCATTTCCCTTTCAACATCACTTTTACATGTTTTGCTCATTTCCCTTTCAACATCACTTTTACATGTTTTGTTCATTTCCCTTTCAACATCACTTTTACATGTTTTGCTCATTTCCCTTTCAACATCAATTTTACATGTTTTGCTCATTTCCCTTTCAACATCACTTTTCCATGTTTTCCTCATTTCCCTTTCAACATCACTTTTACATGTTTTGTTCATTTCCCTTTCAACATCACTTTTACATGTTTTGTTCATTTCCCTTTCAACATCACTTTTACATTTTTGCTCATTTCCCTTTCAAAATCACTTTTACATGTTTTGTTCATTTCCCTTTCAACATCACTTTTACATGTTTTGCTCATTTCCCCTTCAACATCAATTTTACATGTTTTGCTCATTTCCTTTCAACATCACTTTTACATGTTTTCCTCATTTCCCTTTCAACATCACTTTTACATGTTTTGTTCATTTCCCTTTCAACATCACTTTTACATGTTTTGCTCTTTTCCCTTTCAACATCACTTTTACATGTTTTGCTAATTTTCCTTTCAATATCACATTTATATGTTTTGCTCATTTCCCTTTCAACATCATTTTTACATGTTTTACTCATTTCCCTTTCAACATCACTTTTACATGTTTTGCTCATTTCCTTTTCAACATCACTTTTACATGTTTTGTTCATTTCCTTTCAACATCACTTTTACATGTTTTCCTCATTTCCCTTTCAACATCACTTTTACATGTTTTGCTCATGTCCCTTTCAACATCATTTTTACATGTTTTGCTCATTTTCCTTTCAACATCACTTTTACATGTTTTGTTCATTTCCCTTTCAACATCATTTTTACATGTTTTGCTCATTTCCCTTTCAACATCACTTTTACATGTTTTGCTCATTTCCCTTTCAACATCACTTTTACATGTTTTGCTCTTTTCCTTTCAACATCACTTTTACATGTTTTGTTCATTTCCCTTTCAACATCACTTTTACATGTTTTGCTCATTTCCTTTTCAACATCACTTTTACATGTTTTGTTCATTTCCCTTTCAACATCACTTTTACATGTTTTACTCATTTCCCTTTCAATATCACTTTTACATGTTTTGCTCATTTCCCTTTCAACATCATTTTTACATGTTCTGCTCATTTTCCTTTCAACATCACTTTTACATGTTTTGTTCATTTCCCTTTCAACATCATTTTTACATGTTTTGCTCATTTCCCTTTCAACATCACTTTTACATGTTTTGCTCATTTCCCTTTCAACATCACTTTTACATGTTTTGCTCATTTCCCTTTCAACATCACTTTTACATGTTTTGTTCATTTCCCTTTCAACATCACTTTTACATGTTTTGCTCATTTCCCTTTCAACATCACTTTTACATGTTTTGCTCATTTCCCTTTCAACATCACTTTTACATGTTTTGCTTATTTCCCTTTCAAAATCAATTTTACATGTTTTGCTCATTTCCCTTTCAACATCAATTTGACATGTTTTGCTCATTTCCCTTTCAACATCACTTTTACATGTTTTGCTCATTTACCTTTCAACATCACTTTTACATGTTTTCCTCATTTCCCTTTCAACATCATTTTTACATGTTTTGCACATTTCCCTTTCAACATCACTTTTACATGTTTTGCTCATTTCCTTTCAACATCACTTTTACATGTTTTGCTCATTTCCTTTTCAACATCAATTTTACATGTTTTGCTCATTTCCCTTTCAACATCACTTTTACATGTTTTGCTCATTTCCCTTTCAACATCACTTTTACATGTTTTGCTCATTTCCCTTTCAACATCACTTTTACATGTTTTCCTCATTTCCCTTTCAACATCATTTTTACGTGCTTGGCTCATTTCCATTTCAACATCACTTTTACATGTTTTGCTCACTTCCCTTTCAAGATCACTTTGACATGTTTTGCTCATTTCCCTTTCAACATCACTTTTACATGTTTTGCTCATTTCCTTTCAACATCCCTTTTACATGTTTTGCTCATTTCCTTTTCAACATCACTTTTACATGTTTTCCTCATTTCCCTTTCAACATCACATTCCTATGTTTTGCTCATTTCCCTTTCATCATCGCTTGTCTGTGTTTTGCTCCCATTTGTCTTTCAGCGTCACTTTTACATGTTTTTTTAAATTTCCCTTTCAACATCACTTTTACATGTTTTGCTCATTTCCCTTTCAACATCACTTTTACATGTTTTGATAATTTCCCTTTCAACATCACTTTTACATGTTTTGCTCATTTCTCTTTCAACATCACTTTTACATGTTTTGTTCATTTCCCTTTCAACATCACTTTTACATGTTTTCCTCATTTCCCTTTCAATATCACTTTTACATGTTTTGCTCATTTCCCTTTCAACATCACTTTTACATGTTTTGCTCATTTCCCTTTCAACATCACTTTTACATGTTTTGCTCATTTCCCTTTCAACATCACTTTTCCATGTTTTGCTCATTTCCCTTTCAACATCACTTTTACATGTTTTGCTAATTTTCCTTTCAATATCACTTTTACATGTTTTCCTCATTTCCCTTTCAACATCACTTTTACATGTTTTGCTCATTTCCCTTTCAACATCACTTTTACATGTTTTGCTCATTTCCCTTTCAACATCACTTTTACATGTTTTGTTCATTTCCCTTTCAACATCACTTTTACATATTTTGCTCATTTCCCTTTCAACATCACTTTTACATGTTTTGCTCATTTCCCTTTCAACATCACTTTTACATGTTTTCCTCATTTCCCTTTCAACATCACTTTTACATGTTTTGCTCATTTCCCTTTCAACATCACATTCTATGTTTTGCTCATTTTCCTTTCAACATCGCTTGTCTGTGTTTTGCTCCCATTTGTCTTTCAGCATCACTTTTACATGTTTTTTTCATTTCCCTTTCAACATCACTTTTACATGTTTTGCTCATTTCCCTTTCAACATCACTTTTACATGTTTTTTTGATTTCCCTTTGAACATCACTTTTACATGTTTTGCTCATTTCAACATCACTTTTACATGTTTTGCTTATTTCCCTTTCAACATCACTTTTACATTTTTTGCTCTTTTCCCTTTCAACATCACTTTTACATGTTTTGTTCATTTCCCTTTCAACATCACTTTATATGTTTTGCTCATTTCCCTTTCAACATCACTTTTACATGTTTTACTCATTTCCCTTTCAACATCACTTTTACATGTTTTCCTCATTTACCTTTCAACATCACTTTTACATGTTTTGCTCTTTTCCCTTTCAACATCACTTTTACATGTTTTGCTCATTTCCCTTTCAACATCACTTTTACATGTTTTGTTCATTTCCCTTTCAACATCACTTTTACATGTTTTGCTCATTTCCCTTTCAACATCACTTTTACATGTTTTGCTCATTTCTCTTTCAACATCAATTTTACATGTTTTGCTAATTTTCCTTTCAATATCACTTTTATATGTTTTGCTCATTTCCTTTTCAACATCACTTTTACATGTTTTACTCATTTCCCTTCCAACATCACTTTTACATGTTTTGCTCATTTCCCTTTCAATATCACTTTTACATGTTTTGTTCATTTCCTTTTCAACATCACTTTTACATGTTTTGCTCATTTCCCTTTCAACATCACTTTTACATGTTTTCCTCATTTCCCTTTCAACATCACTTTTATATGTTTTGCTCATGTCCCTTTCAACATCACTTTTACATGTTCTGCTCATTTTCCTTTCAACATCACTTTTACATGTTTTGCTCATTTCCCTTTTAACATCACGTTTACATGTTTTGTTCATTTCCTTTCAACATCACTTTTACATGTTTTGCTCATTTCCTTTTCAACATCACTTTTACATGTTTTCCTCATTTCCCTTTCAACATCACTTTTACATGTTTTGCTCTTTTCCCTTCAACATCACTTTTACACGTTTTGTTCATTTCCCTTTCAACATCACTTTGACATGTTTTGCTCATTTCCCTTTCAACATCACTTTTACATGTTTTGCTCATTTCCCTTTCAACATCACTTTTACATGTTTTGCTCATTTCCCTTTCAACATCACTTTTACAAGTTTTGCTCATTTCCCTTTCAACATCACTTTTACATGTTTTGCTCATTTCCTTTCAACATCACTTTTACATGTTTTGCTCATTTCCCTTTCAACATCACTTTTACATGTTTTGTTCATTTCCTTTTCAACATCACTTTTACATGTTTTGCTCATTTCCCTTTCAACATCACTTTTACATGTTTTGTTCATTTCCCTTTCAACATCACTTTTACATTTTTTGCTTATTTCCCTTTCAACATCCCTTTTACATGTTTTGCTCATTTCCCTTTCAACATCACGTTTACATGTTTTGCTCATTTCCCTTTCAACATCACTTTTACATGTTTTTTTCATTTCCCTTTCAACATCACTTTTACATGTTTTGTTCATTTCCTTTTCAACATCACTTTGACATGTTTTGCTCATTTCCCTTTCAACATCCCTTTTACATGTTTCGCTCATTTCCCTTTCAACATCACTTTTACAAGTTTTGCTCATTTCCCTTTCAACATCACTTTTACATGTTTTGCTCATTTCCCTTTCAACATCACTTTTACATGTTTTGTTCATTTCCTTTTCAACATCACTTTTACATGTTTTGCTCATTTCCCTTTCAACATCACTTGTCCATGTCTTGCTCATTTCCCTTTCAACGTCACTTTCCTATGTCTTGCTCATTTCCCTTTCAACATCACTTGTCCATGTTTTGCTCATTTCCTTTTCAACATCACTTGTCCATGTCTTTGCTCATTTCCCTTTCAACATCACTTTCCTATGTCTTGCTCATTTCCCTTTCAACATCACTTTTACATGTTTTGTTCATTTCCCTTTCAACATCCCTTTTACATGTTTTGTTCATTTCCTTTTCAACATCAATTTTACATGTTTTGCTCATTTCCTTTCAACATCACTTTTACATGTTTTCCTCATTTCCCTTTCAACATCACTTTTACATATTTTGCTCATTTCCTTTCAACATCACTTTTACGTGGTTTGTCATTTCCCTTTCAACATCATTTTTACATGTTTTGCTCATTTCCTTTCAACGTCACTTTTACATGTTTTGCTTATTTCCCTTTCAATATCAACATGTTTTGCTCATCAACATTTTTACATGTTTTGCTCATTTCCTTCAACATCACTTTTACATGTTTTGCTCATTTCCCTTTCAACATCACTTTTACATGTTTTGCTCATTTACCTTTCAACATCACTTTTCCATGTTTTGCTCATTTCCCTTTCAACATCACTTTTACATGTTTTGCTAATTTTCCTTTCAATATCACTTTTACATGTTTTCCTCATTTCCCTTTCAACATCACTTTTACATGTTTTGCTCATTTCCCTTTCAACATCACTTTTACATGTTTTGCTCATTTCCTTTCAACATCACTTTTACATGTTTTGTTCATTTCCCCTTTCAACATCACTTTTACATATTTTGCTCATTTCCCTTTCAACATCACTTTTACATGTTTTGCTCATTTCCCTTTCAACATCACTTTTACATGTTTTCCTCATTTCCCTTTCAACATCACTTTTACATGTTTTGCTCATTTCCCTTTCAACATCACAGTCTATGTTTTGCTCATTTTCCTTTCAACATCGCTTGTTTGTGTTTTGCTCCCATTTGTCTTTCAGCATCACTTTTACATGTTTTTTTCATTTCCCTTTCAACATCACTTTTACATGTTTTGCTCATTTCCCTTTCAACATCACTTTTACATGTTTTTTTGATTTCCCTTTGAACATCACTTTTACATGTTTTGCTCATTTCCCTTTCAACATCACTTTTACATGTTTTGCTTATTTCCCTTTCAACATCACTTTTACATTTTTTGCTCTTTTCCTTTCAACATCACTTTTACATGTTTTGTTCATTTCCCTTTCAACATCACTTTATATGTTTTGCTCATTTCCCTTTCAACATCACTTTTACATGTTTTACTCATTTCCCTTTCAACATCACTTTTACATGTTTTCCTCATTTACCTTTCAACATCACTTTTACATGTTTTGCTCTTTTCCCTTTCAACATCACTTTTACATGTTTTGCTCATTTCCCTTTCAACATCACTTTTACATGTTTTGTTCATTTCCCTTTCAACATCACTTTAACATGTTTTGCTCATTTCCCTTTCAACATCACTTTTACATGTTTTGCTCATTTCTCTTTCAACATCAATTTTACATGTTTTGCTAATTTTCCTTTCAATATCACTTTTATATGTTTTGCTCATTTCCTTTTCAACATCACTTTTACATGTTTTACTCATTTCCCTTCCAACATCACTTTTACATGTTTTGCTCATTTCCCTTTCAATATCACTTTTACATGTTTTGTTCATTTCCTTTTCAACATCACTTTTACATGTTTTGCTCATTTCCCTTTCAACATCACTTGTACATGTTTTCCTCATTTCCCTTTCAACATCACTTTTATATGTTTTGCTCATGTCCCTTTCAACAGCACTTTTACATGTTCTGCTCATTTTCCTTTCAACATCACTTTTACATGTTTTGCTCATTTCCCTTTTAACATCACGTTTACATGTTTTGTTCATTTCCCTTTCAACATCACTTTTACATGTTTTGCTCATTTCCTTTTCAACATCACTTTTACATGTTTTCCTCATTTCCCTTTCAACATCACTTTTACATGTTTTGCTCTTTTCCCTTTCAACATCACTTTTACACGTTTTGTTCATTTCCCCTTTCAACATCACTTTGACATGTTTTGCTCATTTCCCTTTCAACATCACTTTTACATGTTTTGCTCATTTCCTTTCAACATCACTTTTACATGTTTTGCTCATTTCCCTTTCAACATCACTTTTACAAGTTTTGCTCATTTCCCTTTCAACATCACTTTTACATGTTTTGCTCATTTCCCTTTCAACATCACTTTTACATGTTTTGCTCATTTCCCTTTCAACATCACTTTTACATGTTTTGTTCATTTCCTTTTCAACATCACTTTTACATGTTTTGCTCATTTCCCTTTCAACATCACTTTTACATGTTTTGTTCATTTCCCTTTCAACATCACTTTTACATTTTTTGCTTATTTCCCTTTCAACATCCCTTTTACATGTTTTGCTCATTTCCCTTTCAACATCAATTTTACATGTTTTGCTCATTTCCCTTTCAACATCACGTTTACATGTTTTGCTCATTTCCCTTTCAACATCACTTTTACATGTTTTTTTCATTTCCCTTTCAACATCACTTTTACATGTTTTGTTCATTTCCTTTTCAACATCACTTTGACATGTTTTGCTCATTTCCCTTTCAACATCCCTTTTACATGTTTCGCTCATTTCCCTTTCAACATCACTTTTACAAGTTTTGCTCATTTCCCTTTCAACATCACTTTTACATGTTTTGCTCATTTCCCTTTCAACATCACTTTTACATGTTTTGTTCATTTCCTTTTCAACATCACTTTTACATGTTTTGCTCATTTCCCTTTCAACATCACTTGTCCATGTCTTGCTCATTTCCCTTTCAACGTCACTTTCCTATGTCTTGCTCATTTCCCTTTCAACATCACTTGTCCATGTTTTGCTCATTTCCTTTTCAACATCACTTGTCCATGTCTTGCTCATTTCCTTTCAACATCACTTTCCTATGTCTTGCTCATTTCCCTTTCAACATCACTTTTACATGTTTTGTTCATTTCCCTTTCAACATCCCTTTTACATGTTTTGTTCATTTCCTTTTCAACATCAATTTTACATGTTTTGCTCATTTCCCTTTCAACATCACTTTTACATGTTTTCCTCATTTCCCTTTCAACATCACTTTTACATATTTTGCTCATTTCCCTTTCAACATCACTTTTACATGTTTTGTTCATTTCCCTTTCAATATCACTTTTACATGTTTTCCTCATTTCCCTTTCAACATCACTTTTACATGTTTTGCTCTTTTCCCTTTCAACATTACTTTTACATGTTTTGTTCATTTCCCTTTCAACATCACTTTTACATGTTTTCCTCATTTCCCTTTCAACATCACTTTTACATGTTTCGCTCATTTCCTTTCAACATCACTTTTACATGTTTTGCTTATTTCCCTTTCAACATCACTTTTACATGTTTTGCTCATTTCCCTTTCAACATCACTTTTACGTGGTTTGTCATTTCCCTTTCAACATCATTTTTACATGTTTTGCTCATTTCCCTTTCAACGTCACTTTTACATGTTTTGCTTATTTCCCTTTCAACATCACTTTTACAAATTTTGTTCATTTCACTTTCAACATCACTTTTACATGTTTTGTTTATTTCACTTTCAACATCACTTACCTATATTTTACTCACATCTCTCATGCAGCTTGTCGAGCTCATTCCTTTTAAACATTATTTCTCCATGTCTTCTCACATTTTTCTTCCAACACCATTTGTGCATGCGTTGTTCCCATTTTCCTTCCAATACCACTTGTTCATGTCTTGGTCTCATTTCCCTTTCAACATCACTTGTCCATATCTTGCTCACATTTGCCTTCCAATACCATTTGTCCATGTCTTGCTCACATTTGCCTTTCAATACCATTTGTCCATGTCTTGCTCACATTTGCCTTCCAATACCACTTGTTCATGTCTTGCTCATTTTCCTTTCAACATCCTTTGTCCATGTCTTGCTCACATTTGCCTTCCCATACCACTTGTTGATGTCTTGCGCATTTCCTTTCAACATCATTTGTCCATGTCTTGCTCATTTCCCTTTCAACATCATTTGTCCATGTCTTGCTCATTTCCCTTTCAACATCATTTGTGCAAGTCTTACTCATATTTCCCAAAAAATACCACTTGTCCATGACTTGGCCTCATTTCCCTTTCAACATCACTTGTCCATGTCTTGCTCACATTTGCCTTCCAATACCATTTGTCCATGTCTTGCTCACATTTACCTTCCAATACCACTTGTTCATGTCTTGCATATTTCCCTTTCAACATCATATGTCCATGTCTTGCTCATTTCCCTTTCAACATATTTTGTGCAAGTCTTGCTCACATTTCTCTTCCTACATCCCTTCTCCATGTCTTGCTCATTTCCCTTTCAACATCATTTGTGCAAGTCTTGCTCACATTTCTCTTCCAACATCATTTATCTGTGTTTTGTTTACATTTGTCTTTCGGCATCACTTTTCCCTGTTTTGTTCATTTTACTTTCAACATCAATTTTTCGTGTCTTGCTCATTTCCCTCTCACAATCACTTTTCTGTGTTTTGCTCACATTTCTCTCTCAACGTCACTTGTCGATGTCTTGCTCAACTTGCTTTCAACACTACTCTTCCATGTCTTGCTTCCATTTCTCTTCCAAAATCACTTGTCGATGTCTTGCTCATTTTGCTTTCAACACCACTCTTCCATGTCTGGCTTCCATTTCCCTTTCAACATCACTTGTCCATATCTTGCTCATTTCCTTTTCAACATCACTTGTCCATGTCTTGTTCATTTCCTTTTCAACATCACTTGTCCATGTCTTGCTCATTTCCCTTTTCAACATCACTTGTCCATGTCTTGCTCATTTCCCTTTCAACATCACTTGTCCATGTTTTGCTCATTTCCCCTGCAACATCACTTGTCCATGTCTTGTTCATTTCCCTTTCAACATCACTTGTTCATGTCTTGTTCATTTCCGTTTTCAACATCACTTGTCCATGTCTTGCTCATTTCCCTTTCAACATCACTTGTCCATGTCTTGCTCATTTCCCTTTCAACATCACTTGTCCATGTCTTGCTCATTTCCCTTTCAACATCACTTGTCCATGTCTTGCTCATTTCCCTTTTCAACATCACTTGTCCTTGTCTTGCTCATTTCCTTTCAACATCACTTGTCCATGTCTTGCTCATTTCCCTTTCAACATCACTTGTCCATGTCTTGTTCATTTCCCTTTCAACATCACTTGTTCATGTCTTGCTCACATATCTCTTCCAACATCCCTTGTCCATATCTTGCTCCTTTCCCTTTCAACACCACTTGTCCATATCTTGCTCATTTCCCTTTCAACATCACTTCTCCATATCTTGCTCATTTCCTTTTCAACATCACTTGTCCATGTATTGCTCATTTCCCTTTCAACATCACTTGGTCATGTCTTGCTCCTTTCCCTTTCAATATCACTTGTCCATATCTTGCTCATTTCCTTTCCAACATCACTTGTCTATGTCTTGCTCATTTCCCTTTGAACATCACTTGTTCATGTTTTGCTCATTTCCTTTTCAATATCACTTTTCCATGTCTTGCTCATTTCCCTT
>JAXRKP010000316.1:305000-307500 GCA_037039925.1 Doris montereyensis | reverse complement strand
CTATCTATAGATAAACAAATAGCTAGATAGGTAGCTACAAAGACATACACATACACATACATGCACATACATACATACATACATACATACATATATACCTACATACATACATACATACATACATACATACATACATACATACATACATACATACATACATACATACATACATACATACATACATACATACATACATACATACATACATGGCCGTTTAGACAGTGACAAGATCAATTTCTTTAGAATTAACAAAACAAGAGAAAGGAATGACTACACAAACAATGACTACTGCAATAAATTGTCACTGTCTATCATCTAAACCAAAGCATAGCGATGACAGCTGCTGTGCTAGTAATTTAGGATCGTGACTTTTGTTTTAATTGTTATCCTTTTTTTGCATGTTTTTCTTTTCAGTCAAAAGAGGTGTGGTAGACAAAGGAACCCACATTGAAAGTGAGTGTGAAGTGCTGAACGTGTTGTGTTATGGCTTGTGACGTTGTTGTGTTATGACGTTGTGACGTTGTTGTGTTATGGCGTTGTGACGTTGTTGTGTTATGGCGTTGTGACGTTGTGTTATGGCGTTGTGACGTTGTTGTGGCGTTGTGACGTTGTTGCGTGACGTTGTGACGTTGTTGTGTTATGGCGTTGTGACGTTGTTGTGCTATGGCGTTGTGACGTTGTTTTGTTATGGTGTTGTGACGTTGTTGTGTTATGGCATTGTGACATTGTGTTTATGGCGTTGTGACATTGTGTTATGGCGTTGTGACGTTGTTTTGTTATGGCGTTGTGACGTTGTTGTGTTACGTTGTTGTTGTGACATTATTGTTATGGCGTTGTGACGTTGTTGTGTTATGGCGTTGTGACGTTGTTGTGTTATGGCGTTGTGACGTTGTTGTGTTATGGCGTTGTGACGTTGTTGTGTTATGGCGTTGTGACGTTGTTGTGATGGCGTTGTTGTGTTGTGGCGTTGTGACGTTGTTGTGTTGTGGCGTTGTGACGTTGTTGTGTTATGGCGTTTATCAAATACATTTCCCCCCCTTTCATCCTCCTTATCATGATCATCATTATCCTCGTCATCATCATACACGGTAACCCCTCGTGAGGCTTTTGCCACCAAATAAAAGCTCTTCAGTTGTCGCTGTCCTGTCCCCTAGTTCTTCTTTTCTTTTCTCACTCCTTTCTACCTGCTACTCAGTAATCACACTATTTAATTCTTGTTAACATTTTCATTGTAGTTGCTGCTAGTAGTAGCCTTTCCTTCTCACATCTAATTAAATACTTATATATCTGTCTATTTTTCAATCCACACCTTACTCGTTGCCAGTTTGTGAACAGGAACCGATTGAACTCGGCATCGTATTGGACTCCTCTCGATCCATCAAAGCTCAGGACTTCGTGAAAACCAAGCAGTTCTTGCACGATTTCTTGGCCCACTTCGACATCGGCCCTGGCCATGATGACGTGAGAGTATCCCTCATTCCCTTCGGCTACGGAATCTACCCACAGGTAAGAGACGCGTAGCTCACCTGTACTAAACTCTACCCCGGATAGCCCCGCGTTGAACTACGAGACTTTTCTTTACTGGTGTTTTTCAATGCTATGTTTTCACATCATTTTTTTGTGGTCTTCCCTTCATTTACAGAACCCCATTTATTCCTAATTTTAAAACAATTTCCCTACGTATGTGTACATGTATGTGTACGTGCATGTGTATGTGTATGTGTATGTGTATGTGTATGTATGTGTGTGTGTGTCCGTTTAGTGATCTTTCAACCTAATATCCCGTTGTTTCATCCTACTCTTCTGCTGAATTCTACGCGTGTGTGGTTGTTGATGTTTTAACCTCGTCTTCTGTTGGATTAGGTGTGTGTGCGTGTGAGTGTGTGTGTGCGTGTGTGAGTGTCTACTAATGTTTCAACCTAGTGTGTGCATTTATTGATGTTTTATCCTAGTTTAGTAATATTTGAACCTCGATTTGTGTTGTATTCGTTCTCAGCACGGCTTCAACCTGACAACTTTCACCAACAAGGCCGATCTTTTGGCCGCTGTTTTGGACATTACCCACGAGAGAGGCGGTCGTACCGACACCGGTGATGCTATCAAATACATGCACTTGCACCAGATGATACCATCTATCACCAGGTCATGGGCTGAGAAAATCTCTGTTGTCATCACTGACGGAAACTCTCAAAGGTAATCATCACTTTGTAACATTCTTTAACTATCTCTGCATCACTTCGTGACATTTTGCAACTGTCAATAAATCATTGTGTGACATTTTGTAACAATGACTGCAAAACTTTGTGACATTTTGCAACAATAACTGCACACTTTGTGGTATCTTGCAATTATGACTGAATCATTTTTTGTGACATTGTGCAACTATTATTGCAACACTTTGCGTCATTTTGTAACAATGACTACACCACTTTGTGACATTTTTCAACAATGACTGCACCACTTTGTAATATTTCCCAACAGACCCGATTGGACCCAGAGC